>JAMKCH010041116.1:0-82254 GCA_023653785.1 Ophioderma brevispina | reverse complement strand
AAGTGAGAGCTAACATGTGAATTGGTAAATCTACATATAGTAACTTTGAGGGTAAAATTAATATTGGTTGACCACACTGGTGCGCAATTTTTGCTCATAACATACAACCACACAGCCTTTAGCCTACGATTTCACAGGGTAAATGAGATACAAAATAGCTTTCCGTCAGATTACAATATTTTGACCACTTCCCCGCAAAATTTTGGTTTCTGGGACACCGAGGTTATTAAGGCAATTGGACCATGGCCCTTTTAAAGACTTTTTGACAAAATTTGAAAAGGTCTTTCTTAGAATTTTTAAAGGAGTATTTGTGGACGCCAAAGTTGCTTTTGAAAATCACCTCCGCAAGAATTTGGTAAAATTATTAAAAATACATCAGTCTCCGGACCGCAAGTGTTGTCTGCTGCTTGTCCGCGATTTTGTAATGATGGTCTCATGTGACCTTTAACCTTGGCATGTGACCTTTGACCACATCAACAATGAGGGATCCAAGTTGCACCTATGACTCAAATTTGCTTCACAAATTGACCTTCAACTTTCAATTTAGGTCAACTTCACATTTTACATCGTAACAACTTCCTCACATAACCTTTGACATTGGTATGTGACCTTTGACTCATCAGCAAATGCAGATCCACTGTTTCCAATATGACTCAAGTTTGGTTTTAAATTCCATCGCAGTATGCGGATATTACAGGCAAATGTTTAACCCTTTTTTCACAACACCAACAACAACATACTACAGTGGACAAGTGATCCCTATGTGTCTTCCTGTCCCTTAAGGGAGGCGATCCACCAACCAAATGACAGAATTACAAAACAGTGGTCCCTGTAGTAAACAGTGATACCAACTTTAACACATTAGACACTAAAGTATCACTGGAATCAACTAAAAAACCTGTAATTTTTGGAAATATTTTCCCCAACTATGAGCAAATCCAAGGTGTTAGAATTACATGCACCTTTGAGCAGTTTTTGAAACCTGGAGTGCTTATATGTTAATAGTATAGACTAAGAATGTACTTTGGCAGTGCATTATTGGATATGCTTAAAATACCATCCGCCTAATATATATTAGAGTGTACTCTCTAATGTAACGAGTGAAAATTTCCCTCCTCAAAAGAGTGGAAACTCCTTTGTAAACCACTCCAAAATGAGTGGTTTTGTACTTAAAAAGAGTGAATTTCCACTCCCAAAAAAGTAAAACTCCTCCAAAAAGAATGGACTTCCACTCGCTTGAGGAGTTAAACGAAGGACAACACCTTTGAGGAGTGAAAAGAAGGACAACACGAAAACGAGTGGAAATCCACTCTTTTTGGGGTGATGTTCACTCTTTTTGAGTAGGAATTCGCTCTTTTTAAGTACAAACCACTCATTTTTGGAGTGGTTTTTGTAAAAGAGTTCACTCTTTTGGGGAGTGAAATTTTCACTTGTTTACATTTAAAGAGTAGGCCTAAGTGTAAAGCAAAACAAGCAACATCCCAGAATGCATCTCTACCTACACAATACTTCAATATTGCTTGGTCAAGAGGAAGTGTGCAAAATTATTGAGAGTAATGACACAAATTTCCTTGGTGTGTTACCGTGATTCCGGCATTCTTCTCCTTCCTAATATCTGTGCCCTTCCCCTTCCTAATACCTGTTAGGGGATTTGCCCAGGCCTGCATGATGACAGTAAATCCTATTATACAGAAACTTACTTGAACATGAAGGTAATAATTCTGATTCAATTGAAACTTGTTGACACATGTGGAAAGTGAAATTCTGAGAAGTCCTTTTTAGAGATGTTTCACAGAATACAACTAGAAATGTCAATAACCCATCATAACTAGTATTACCATACCTGGTTAACTATCAAATATCAGAATTTTCTCATGAAATATGTGATGGGAAAAGGAAGGTGGCATTTTGGGGAGGAGTGGCCATCTATGTTTTTGGTTATTGTGGGATTTGCGAGACATTAAGCAAAATAGGCTGATCTAATAATGAAAACATAGCTAACCTTAACATCATTCAGGGAAGGTTAAAGGGGCATTTTTATTTTCTTCAGATTTAGAAGAGTATGTGTCGTTTGCATCAAAATATTGGAAAAAAAAATCCTCAGAGCACATCTCAACAACCTGATATGCAAGAAAGGCGGTTTAAAGTAAGTGAATTTTTCAAGGGAGGGGTTAAAAACTGAATCTTCAAGGGGGTAAAACACTGAATCTGACCATCACAATATTTTAGACTTCCTGCCAATGAAAATGACAGGCCTAAGTTCATTTGCAAACAGCAAGCACACACATTACAAAACAAATATGGTTCTTGGACCAAAATTTGGTTCTAAACTATTCCGAGGGGTATGCTGATCTAAGATGTTCTTAAAAGACCCTAAAAGGATTCTGTAACCTGAACCAGTTCTTCAAACAAAAATGCTCAAAGAACATTTTAGAACAATTTGAGTGAGGATTTAATAAAGTTGACAATAAAGGGTCCTAAGTTAAACTTTTATTTTCGAGGGTTATAAAATAAAACTACCCAAAGATTTTGTGAAATAGCAAATTACAAAGTCCTTTGCTTGGCATGTGCAAATATACTTTTGGTGAAAACAGTCAGATTTGTGTACACACAAGGTCCCTACACACCTATCTTCAGGCAGTGTGTGTACACTAATGAATGGACTGACCCACAGGTAAACCTGACATTTCAATCCTTCCATTCATAACAATACCCAGCCTTCACAGTCTCAACTTACCCTGGTCTTTTCTTTACTGCAGTGAATTGAATGAAAGAGAAAAGTGACTTCAAGGGCTTTAAATGCCCATTGATACCTGGATCATTGTGTCCATGTCTACCTTTGCGCTGACACACCCCCTTGTTGAAATGACTGCCTCATATACCAGCAGGGCTGGAAAAAATGCAGATTTTCCCGGGAACCAATTCGAAATTTCGCTCTAAGGTGATATGATTTCCCTGTTTCTTAGGTAGGCCTATTTCCTTATCTTGAAGGACAGAGTTTTACTCCAAATGTCCAAATTTCCCAGCCCCCAGGCTACCGAGTTACCCATTTTTTCAGACATGATTCATTCATGATTGAACGTGCAATTCCTTTTAAAGGAATTTTTATTTCCAGGGGTACAGTATAGGCCTATACCAGTGTGATGTCTACTATGCCATATCTTTCCTCTCTCAAACCAATGATCAGTTAAATTTGGGTTGATCCATGTTTGTAGGTTTCACTGAATCCTACTCCCAAACTTGGTGAAATACTTTGAAAACTCTTAAACAGACCACTACTGTTCTCTTGAAATGACTCGTGAGCATAGTAGTTGTGTAAGAGACTGTAAACAAAGTCACCATCAAGGGTGTGATTGAGTTTGTGGAAAATCCTGAATTTGGTAAAAAATCCTGAAAAACGACGTAAAATTGACCTAAAATGTTTTGAATCGGGCTGAAATTAAATAAAGTTTCGGAAGTCTTGAAAAAAATCCTGAAATCAGAAAAAATCCTGAAGAATCACACGCCTACACCATACGAGGGGCATTTTGTGATCTGCAGCTCCCGAGACTTGACCCAAAAACATTTTCAGATTTTGTATCATCTGAACAGATAACCCTCAGAAATACTGTCGCTTTTCCATGCCTTTTGGTAGGATGAAATCCCTCACCTTGGAAACCATTCCTCAGAAGTTATAAGGACTTAGGCCTATAATGGTACAAACTGTTTTACAAAGAATTGTCACAAATGTAAACAATCAAACCAAATTTAAATGAAAATTCAGACAAAAAGTTCCCATACATGTATATTAATTTTAATATACCAAGACTTTTAGTGATTTCTGAGTCCTAGGTTGGGGCAGACCATGTATGGGTCACATATGGAGAGTAACCACTCTACTACACTTGTTACATGGTCCTACTTGGTACATGTACATTTGTTTCAAGACTCCTGTCACAGTAGGTTTAGAGCAGTGCCACTAGGATACCAGGAGTTTGATCTTAGGTCAAGCATGAGTAGCGGCATGGGTTCACCTGAGAGTCAAATCACACCACATGTTATTTCAAGTTAAATCACAGGTGATATCAGGATGATGTCAGGACTTGTGAAAAAGAGATTCCATTTCAAGTCAATAACATGTCAGAATTGGTGCCAGATCAGAGGGTGTATTGAGTCAATCCCACAATGCACCAGTTTGGGGAAATTTCACCTCAATTGGAGCTAATAGGGTCATGTGATCCCACAAAAATCCCATTCTTAACACATAAAGAACCTGGCTTTTATACTCATTTTAGCCCACAAAGCGTTAGTATTTAATTCTTAGCATGATCATGAAATGTCTTGTGGTTCTTAAACTTTTGGAACCCTTTATATCCATAAGTACTGACAGGCATTTAGTACAGTACAGTATAGGCACATTGCAATGCATTATGGGATTGGTTCAAAACACCCTATGGTGCCAGATGTAACTGCCATTTGCATGGAGATGGTTTGTTTACAATCTGTGCAAGCAATTTATTTCTGCTGGACATAAACCCACTCACACATGCAACCACCACACTGACCACTCAATCACTCAACCATAATGCTATAAAAATAAATGAAATTAAACAAAAACTTCTGTATTTCTATCCTACCTAGCGTCCAAGACTGACCCACCACAACAAAAGAATAACAAACATCCCTGTTTATTGTTCACTTTTGTCCTATTGTCCTCCGTTCTGAAAACGTGACGAACGGTGTATTAAAGGGGTTGTGCGTGATCAGCGGTTGGTCTTTGCAATAATTATTGACATTGTACACACAAGCAGTAGGTAGGCCTATACACTCATACTACAGTACAGAGGGTGTTGTGAACCAATCCCATAGTGCATTGTGATATGCCTATACTGTACAAAACACATGTCAGTACTAGTAGTTAGGGATTAAAAGTCTTCAAAAAGTTAGAGGACCACAAAACATTTCATGACCATGCGAAAAATTCCTTAAGTACTAATGCTTTGTGGGCTAAAATGAGCATAAAAGTCAGTGTTTTTATTGTGTAAAGAATAGGATTTTTGTGGGATTACATGACCCTGTTGAGGTTAAATTTCCCAAATTAAGCTGGTGCATTGTGGGATTGACACAATAATAATAATAAAATACACATTTTTTGAAAGACGCATTAAATACCACAAGGAATCTCTATGCGCAATACACCCTCTGACTACAGTCCAGAAACTGACCTGGACAGGTAAATGTTTTTAGCAATGCACAAATTAACCCTTTGGGTGTTGCAATGCACACAAATTGAATGGTTCTTCAGGTGACACAGTTCCCTGAAGAACCATTTCAAGAGCCACTGACTCACCGTGAACTTGACTCGAGTAAAGATAAATTGGGTTATCCTATGCCTTGCAGCCTATATGGCAGCACACAGATGTAGCACACAGCACCTATTGCACTTGCGACCTTCTTGCACTCACATTCAACCCTTTGCAAGATACATTTATGTTTTTTTTTTAAATAAGAAAATTATCTTAGTTTTATCTTATAAATTAGTCTTGGTAGCACACCAGAGGGTGTTTTGAATCAATCCCATGATGTATAGCAATGTTCCTATACCATACTGTACTAAATGCATTTCAGTACTTAGGGACAAAAGTGTTCCCAAAGTTTAAGAACCACAAAATATTTCATAATCATGCTAAAAATTCCTTAACCCAAGCACAGCTAGATCTCACCAAAACTAACTGTGTTAATTGAGAAAAATGCACTAAGTCCAGAAAGTTAGCGATGACGTCTTCAAACAAAGACATATGGGCACGAAAGCGCTGGCCGGGCCAGCGACACCGCCGTAGCGTGCGATCATGGGACTGGGGCCCGAAGGGCCCTGGGTTCGAATTCCCACCGAGTTTGCGACTTTTCTAGTTCCCTTCTTCCCTCACTCCTCAGTTCCTCCTAGGCGAAGGCTAGATACCGACGGCAGGGTTAGGGTTATAGGCTGATTCAGAGATGATGAAATATATAAATTTTTGTGTAGTAATTAAAATAATCAATCTAGAACTAAGATAGCCCTAAAATCCTTTAATTCCAAAGTTACAGAGGAATCGGATTTTTTGTTTTCATGCAGTAAACATTATGCACAGTTACAAAGTGCAGGATACCGTGTATAACAAAAATTCGGATCCGGAAATTTTTTTTTTAACAAAGTTGTGATTTTCTAAATGAAGGACTCGTTTTAGCTGAAATATTTCCACAGCGTGATTAGTATATGCGACAAGTATTATGATGCAAAAAACACCATTTGTTTGAAACAGAGTGTGCCCTCATTGGGAAAAGATATGAGTCAGCCTTTACGTACTAAACTTTGTGGGCTAAAATGAGCATTTCAAGTCCGGGTTTTATGTGTTAAGAATAGGATTGTTATGGGATCACATGGACCATATTGAGGTTAAATTTTCCAACAAATGTGCTGCTTGGGGAGGACTCAAAACACAATCTGGTTGCACAGTGTAGTTATCAAGAACTGTTTCCAATGATGCTCAGGGTTCACAGTTATCAGGTGGATACGAAAACTAATTGCGGATAGGTATATAGTTAAAATCTCCATGTACATTAGCTGATGCATTTATGTCCCCTTCCAAACGACAAGATATGTTCATGGTTTGTGTACCCCAAGTCCAAAGGAACCACATGAAGAGCACATTCTAAGTTTAATCAATAGAATTTCGATATAAATTAAATCCAAACAACAAAGAAAAACTAACAGTGAGCAAGCATTAGCAATAGTTCTGACAGCAAAGATTCAGTTGCTGTTTGTTAGAATTCCAGGTTTTAAGTAAAATACACATTAAGCAAGCTTGATGAGTGTTCAAAAATCTATGCAAGTCCACTTTGACCACTCCACGGGATTACAAGAATTTTCCAAAATATTGCAACAATACTCTTGGTAGGGGTGTAAATTTGGGAGTTATACAGCATTATTGGTGGTAGAATTCCGGAATAGAATGTTATAACATGGTTGGAATAGCAATTTTGTTAATCACCTAGCGAAAAGTGGCTGACACCTTGGTGGTGACATTGTTGAAAAATTTGAATTCCTTGAATGATCATTCGCCAATCACATATTATGTGAACGTGAGCGCTCAAAAGACTTGAGGACAAAAATATGTTCTCTGATGTTTCAAAGAGTCAAATATTATATATATTTTAACTTGACAGATATTGAAACAGAGTAATTTACACAGGTAAATTTCGGCATAAATTAAATTGTACCATTTTCACTTGTGATGCCTCTATTCTGTAACAAAATAACGCACATGATATAGAGTAGGTACGAAGGGTAGATGAGCTTCATGGCTAAAATTTACCCCTTCAATATCATACAAAATATTAGGCCATTCTACTTTTTTTCATAATAGTAAGATTATCGACAAGCTAAGATGGGAAATAAGGTTGTATATCCAGACTTGTATGTGACCTAGAAGCTCAAAGGAAAACAAAGTGAGGAAATCACATTGTGATGATAAAGTCTCATCAAGCATCTAAGCAACAAACTTGTCAGATTTACTTGAGATATACATTGTAAGCACCTAAAATCATGGGGAAAATTTTATAACAATATTAACTACAAGCAAAATTATGTGTCCCTCCACTGTCCCATCCGATCATTTGATCTGTATTTATATGGTTGTCCCCATAAATCATTTTGTCAAAGCTGAATTAGTGGGGAAGGAGGAGGAGCAAAGGTGATCAGAGGGTGTTTTGAATCAATCCCATGATGCAGTGTGCAAATGTGCCTTACTATACTGTACTAAACCACAGGTCAGTACTGGAAATGAAAAGGTTTTAAAAGTTTAAGAAAACACATATTTCATAATAATGCTAAAAATACCCTATTTTATTTTAATGCTTGGGGCTTAAATGCGGGTTTTTAAAGTCCGGGGTATGAATGACAGCGCTCTCAAAGCATTTGACTACGGGTGTGGAACAGAATGGTTTGGATGTGAAAACTTAAAGGGAAAGATTATACTACTTAAAAAATACCATGTTCTCGGGTGAAATTTTGTGTAGAAGAAGAAACTGAATCGAAATAAAAAAAATGCATAATTATTAACTTGAAATTTTTCCCAATGCACTGTACAGGATATTTCTGCCCGAAGTCCTCAAAATTTGAGCAAAGAATCGGTTCGCAAAAAAAAATAAGTCCTTCAAAAATGGGGACTTCAGGGGCTAACAATATTAAACTTGCTCTGAGGGAGGCTGGACAGCAGTTATATTTGTTTAGCCTTAAACCCACAGATTTTAAAGGCTTATTTTTTTGCGAAGGACTTTTTTTTTTCACACCCTCCGAATGTTAGGGGTAGGGTAACATATTACTACTTTATTTTTGTTTGCCGTACATTCAACTTAGTCAAGTTTTATATCACTATTTAGCCATTGAAATACTGAACCAAAGACCAAGAAATCCCAATAGATATACCATTGAGGAGTATGGCTTTTCAATCACCCAAAATGGGCGAAAAATGCATTTTTCCCAAATCAATGTCCCCTGACCTCCGACTTTTAACCCTGTTACAAAAAAAGAAGAAATAGATTGATCCCATTAATGATCTGAAATACAAATGTACCACTGTCACATGATTAGCATAAAGAATAGTCACTACTAGGGAGTTGTCAGGTTCAACACTCACAGGAAAATTAGCAGGTCAACATTTTTGTCACCCGAAAACGGCAATTTTTGGCTAAAATTGGCCAAAAAAACTGATTTTTTCTTAAAATGGTGAAAAAATATGGGTTTAGTGCAAAATCTGAAAAGATATGGACATTTACCCTTAAAACTTAAGTAATCAAGAATAGCTGTTTTCACCCCTAAAATTTTTTTCACACCCGTGTCGGCCAAACGTAAGCAAGCTTCGAACACTGTATATGTAGTTAAGATTAGGATTTTATGGGATCACATGACCCTGTTGAGGTGAAAGTTCCCAAAAATGTTGCATTATGGGATTGACCAAAACATGTCAGGCCAGAGATGAGATTCTCATGTTTGCGTTGGCCTTCAGACATGCCTCCCCCACTCATGGAAATAAACCACATATATGTAATAAACAAAAAGATGTATTTTTCTCCAGTTATTGTTTGAATTTGATATTTTAACATTTTTTAAAAATCAAGTGCGCCCTCATCGGGAAATCTTTGAGTCAGCCTTCAATCTGATCAGTTAACTCTGTTAAGATTTTCAGAAGAAGAACAAACATGTATAAAAATAGCCTACAAATTGTAGGTCACATCGGTGGTGGCACCAGGATAAAAAATGGGGGGTGTTGAAGTGCAATTTGCACATAAAATTGGGTACATGTGTGTGATGTGCATAAAAATTGAAATTTTAATAGGGAAATAGACAAATATGACATTAAACATGCGCAAAAGCATGTGGGAATTTGCTATTTCAACTAATTTGATAGTTATCCATCACTTATGACAAGGTGAGGGCTCAAGTTTAGTGAATTTCTGTACACATGCCAATTTACAGTGAAAACAACATCTAGGCCTATACTATACTAACAAATTTTAATATGCTTCCCCCCAGAAAATATATGCCCCCCCCCCCATGCCCCTGAAAAAGAAGCTGGTTATACCACTGCAGGTCAACATTTTTATTTTGAGGTCTCCCTTTGCCAAAGTTTTGCCTATGGCAAGATGGTTCACATTTTATTAAAAAGGTCTACTTTGACAAACCCCTTAACCAAAAGGTTCACTTTGACAAAATCACCTCCTCCTACTTGTCTGTGACAGACAGATCTGTAGGTCAAATGTCAAAGGTCATACTTTAAGTATTTTCTCTTATTTTTCTCTTATTGCCCAGAAAACCTAAGCAAACTCATTCTCCGCAAGTCTTCCGCTCTTATTCCTACGGAATATTCTGCAAATTATCTCTTAAGGGGTTTAAGGGGATGACCCGATTTAAGTATATAAAGTTAATAGAATTGCCTTCACCACAAAACCCCATCTGTACAGTTTCGCACCGATATTTCATTCCGTGATTTTGTGAGAGTACTGTGTAAAATTAATATTGGTCGACAAAAGTGGAGAACCTTTTCGCTCATAACTTCCAAACTAAACATCCTTTAGCCCTAAGATTTCACAGGGTGAATGAGGAAAAATAGTAGCTTTCATTTTATACCAAAATTTTGACCACTTCCGGTAAAATCTGGAGTTCTGGGGATGAGGCTATAAAACGATCGGACCATGGATCTTTAATATTCTCATTGCTTTTCAAATTTACTACAAAAGGCAAACTTCTACAAGATTCCAATATCCAAATTTGACAAAACTTTGTATGTGAGTAGTGGTGGATGCAAGTACATGACAGAACTCATTTCAATCTTGCAATCCAAGGAAATGTCACTAACAGCCAATACCGACCTCAACTCACATGGCACAGTTCAATTGTTCTATTCACAGTGCATTGTGAAAATGCATTTTCTGGTGTTGAGTATATACGCTGATAAGGTCAGTTCAAGTTAGTATACAAAGTGTAGGGCAAGTGAACTTTGTCTCTGGCAGATGAGGGTAATCTATGCAGTTCACAGAGCCTGAACAATAATGTCATCTCCATACGGAGGCGGTTTATTTATTTATACCTGAAATCTAGAGTTGGTTAAAGCAACTGGTTGGTATTATGAAAAGGAGTCTAACTGAGACTGGGTTTAACCAGGTTAGTCCTATATGAGTGGACTTTTTTTTTTCTTCTAACAAACTCCGAGTGCTGTAACAGGCTGGGATGGCTCATCCATGAGGAATTTTCTCACCTGTTACATTTAACTTTTAACAGTGTTTGAAAAGAAAAAAGGTCCATCGTCGGACTAACCCTGGTTTATACACCCAGGTCTAAAGGTAGTGTTCCTGTTAGGAATACAGCCATGATGGAGGTGAATGTACTTCAATGTTTGACTGCATTAAGATAGTAGCCTGATGACTAAAATCAAAATATACTGTATAACTGTGTGTCATGCATTATAAAATAAACAAGTTTCAGCATGTTTCTTTTGCCCATTTGGGGTTCAGGGGTTTGTGAACTCCTGTTTTAGTTGGCTGCTGTTATAGTGGAAAATATGACCTGGATTTTATCTAAAAGCAGTAAACTATTTGGGACCCCATATGGTTTCATAGACATTTGAAATAGCAAAATAATAAACAAACCAAGAAACTATAAAACCATACAATATTCATATCACAAAATATTTGCCTCTGTGGTTTCCAGTGGGCTAGAAAATTATAAATATCTTTTTCAATATTTTAGGGAAATAGGTCCACATTTGGAATAATTCAATTCATGATCAGTTGCCCAATTACATTTTTTTTTTATAATTTTGTTTGAAATTTCCTGAAATGTCAAGATTTTTACCCATTTTACACCCAAATTGCCCTTTCCAAAGGGAGTGCGCTATATTGACTGGTGCCATTAGTACCTAACACCCATTTTTCGGTTATCAAAAGACCAACTTTGTTTACGTCAATATTATGAGAATTCAGTCTTGTTGCTTAAGGCTCATGATCGATTGGAACTAACATTTTAGCTAATTATAACTTGAAACTGTTTGCAGGTATTGACTCCAAATTACCGGTCTTCAAAATTTGCTTTTTTACTAAAGAAAATTTGTTTTTACTCTGCATGCTGACTTCTTCAGCTAACACTCAATTCCTGGCACAGTTCAGTATCCTTCATGGGTACCAGTATTTAGAAAAAACACCCCCTGTTTGTTAAGATGATGTATGATACCCAGTTCACACAATGTCAGTAAGGTTTAGGCCTATGTACACGTACTCTGGACTGAAACTCTGTACTGGAATGGGGTTATTGTAGCTTATAGTGGCCTGTATCATGCCATCTATTCCAGACAAAAAACTTGTAAGTATTTAGAACATAGGCCAATCAAAATGGCAGTTGGCTCACTTGACAATTCGTGCTTGTTTAGGATTATATCCTCTTAACAGGTTTTGCAATGTTTTATCATGGTAAGGTGTTGTAGAAAGGACAACCCATTACAGGAGTGTGATGAGATGTCCTCAACAGCTGAGTTCACATTACGTAAAGTGAACCTGTTTGCGATACATAATTTTCGCGCCTTTCAATGCACTTGAGAGCAAGCTCTTAAAATTAAAATTGCACGAAAATGTTTATTTTTTGGTAAGTATTGTCCAGGAGGGCTTCTGCAAAAAAGTGGATTTAAGACAAGTGAAAATGGTAAAAATGGCTGAAGCGCAAACTATTACAACGCGCGAAAAATTACCACCGGTTTTGCACCCGCTACTCTTTGCAGATTTTTTTAATTTAGAATTAAGATTTAATTAAAACAGGAATGACAGCATGCCAGAATTTATTACCAACATTAGTGAATCACGAGCAAATTAGTTGCAAGCCTAAAAGCAACAATACACAAATTTAATTTTGTATTTGTTACATTTTCAGCGTGGATTTTACGTGAAAAATTTAACATACGTAACTTGGCCACCATTCTTCTGTTTTGGGAATTCACAGACCATGCCGACATAGACAGGGGGCATGTGTTCCATGCTCTGTAAAGAGAAAAGAGCATTAATGAAGCTCTTTACTGACATACAGCAAGCATTGCCAGCTAGCCAGACCAAAGGAACCCGATTTGCTTAAAGTCATTGAACTTAATTCAAAGGTTCAAATGAATCAAACTTGTAAACTTCCTTGTTTAGGTGTATTGGGCAGATCGTAAAAAATATGGTGTTTAGCAGGTTTACCAGTTCCTTTTTCTGGGCGCTTCAATTCCCTTTTTTATTTTCAATTATCAGTCATCATTTTGTAAAAGGGATTTAAGAAGTTGAGATAATGTTGCCTTTAGCCTTAGTGCATCAGATCATGCACATTATTCTTTAATATTTTAGTATTGGGGGGCGGAAAACCGTTTTATAATACTTCCACTCCTATTCAAAACATCCAGCCCACAAGAGAAACAATTGAAAATCAACTTACTGCACGAGGCTCACAAATTACCATCATTGCCTCCAAAGATTAGGAGTCTTTTTATACAGACTGTCCCAAAATACTATACAATCAAACTAAAAATTATAAAAATAAAAACTGAGCATTTTTGTGAGATCTTAACTTTATTTGTTAGACCACTTCCCAAGCTACATCCTCGTTTTTATCATCCAATTGATGGACCCTACCGGGAGATATTGTAAGTGAATACAAAGATAAAAGACCACTGGGGCAGTTTCAATTGAGGTCCAAGAAAATAACGTACAAGCAATGCATCATCATGGTGCTTCTTAACCGTTTTCAGACAAAAAAATATTGTACAGATGCCAGAGTGAATGTATTATCATGCATTGAACAATCAATAATATAATTTTCAACCAGTGAAAGCACAGAAATTATTATGTTGTGGGGGAACAGGGACTCGCTCTCAGGGTGACGCGATATCATGAAATGCATGTAAAATTGGGGAATTTGACTGCTGAAACTAATAGAACAGCCACAAGTCTCTATTTATGGGGGACAACTGTTGTGGACAATATCTAATGAGGATGGCCAATTTACCCTCACATATATATTTCCCACTGCCCAAGACGCCAAGGGAGGAACATAATGAAGAAGAAACCAAAGTTGAACAAGTCAATAAAGGGAAAAGGAAAGGATGTTGGTGTTAAAAGTCTCAGTTTCCTTTCACCGAGGGGGTTTTATGTTTCTACCTCTGTTGAAACCTGGAGACAACACGACTATTTGGAACTAAATTTCTCAATGCTACATATATTTATTGGCAATTGTGACATTATCAAATTAAGGTGAAATATCACAAGAAGCAGAGCACTTTATACTTAATTTTTTATTTAATTTTCAATTAAAGAATGTCTTGAAGTTTTTCATGGTAACTGTGATTGATTTCAGGATAGCCAAAACTGGCCAACAGGTTTTTCAACCGTTTCAGATATTGGCCATAATTCCCAAACCAGAACCCCAAATTACACCAACTAAAAATTTCATGGCAGGCTGGAAATTCCTTGAAAACGATAGTTAAAGTTAGTTGAGATGAACTCAAGTTTTTGGCAAAAATTATCTTGATGCTATAGTTTTTTTTGGGACAGTTGTAGACATTGTAGTTTTGCTCCTATTTTTGTAGTATCTCAATTTCTAATTCTCGCTTTAGCCGAATGGATCAAGTCAGTCATATATTCCCTTCACTTTATTTTATAATTTATATGAAAATATTTATGCATAGAACTGTTTTCTGTGTTTGGTAACACGTAGATGATTAAATTTTGTGCATTTGTGTACAGTTCCCAAACACAAAATGTAGCATTTTGCTGATGTGACGTAGTTTGTTGAAGTTTGATTCAGTATCCGGTCTCGGAGTTCACTTTGCTTGTTTAAAAAATATCTGTGTCGCGGTTATATCGACACCAGGAGAGGGCCAGATAGATATTCTCCACAAAACTGTGGTGGTCAATGCTAACGTTTTAAAAATCCATACTCAGCGAGGGGCGCTATGGTCATGACTTGCCACTCTGTGGGCCCCAAGCTAATCTGGATACCGGGCTTTTCCCAGCAACACAATAGAGATCACGTGAAAAAATGGGGTGGTGGATAATAAAGAGATCCAGCACACAAAGAGATCAAATAGATAAATGGGGGGTGGTGGATTCATACAGAGACTGACATCAGCAACCCCTTCAGATCCACAAGATACATTCAGTGGCGTAACCATTTGTAAGGGGGGGCGGGCAAGCGGGGGCCACATGACATTTTCAGGGGGGTAAGCATATATTAAAAAGTGTTAGTATAGTGTAGGCCTATGTTGTTTTACACTGTAACATTGGCACGTGTGCAGAAAATCACTAAGTTTTCAAGGGAGGGTAAGATTCCCCATGGGGGGGGGAGCAGCTGCATGGTACGTACTTGTGCATGTGAATTAATACTTGACACAATTGTTGTGCATGTCTGCCAGATATACGTGTGTCCAAAAAAAAAAAAACGCAACATTGGGGCAGGCGCAAAGTTTTGAACAAAAGACATGACTACTTATCCTTTATTGTAAGGTAAGATTGGATGTTAGCTAATATCCTGAAAAGTTCATAAAGGCAGAGTCACTATTTTAAAAGATATGTCCCCAAGGAAATAAAGTAACATGCAGGAGGACCCAGTGAACCAAATGAGGCGCTACGTTATTAACTACCAATTACGGTAATGTACGTTTTGCGCACCAGAACCACCAATATGAATCTCAAAGTCCCAACAACCCGTCCACCATTTCCCCTTTTTAAAAGAACAGGCGCTGCAAACAGATTAGCATCTGAATGTTTCCATTGTAATAACAACTAAAAAAACATGAGCCATTTGAACACACTTAAAAAAGCCTTTAAAAAATCGAATTAGGAATATATTGATTCAAACAAAAAACTTATTAGTATCTGTCCAAATAGACTGCATGGATTAGAGTACACCAGTCAACATCATTTTGTGATGGCACACGGTTTATCTTACCCAAATTAATGCCAGAATAAATATTACTGATATTGTATGAGTTTTGTGTTGAAAACCTAGGTTTGACCTTAATAAGTTGAGTAATTTAACATGTTTTTTTCAGTAGCAAGCAAGTGGGCAGCCCAAAAAAATTTAGCATTTTATTGTAATGTGGAGTTTGTCGATGACTTGGTCATAGTTTTTATATCTTCTGGAACATATTTTATCACAATAAATTAATGTTTATTATTATCAGTTTAAATAATAATTTTGTAAAGCAGTCATGGACCCAGTAGAAGTAAAGTAAATGTTGATTGAAATCAATATGGTCTTTGCCATTATGCTCTAAATTTGTCCGTTTGTGGTTAACATGGTTAACCAGTTCCTCATTTTGTAACAGGGGGTCTTGTGGGTTACTGATTGTTGGGGGTCATATCTTAAAAAACTATTGACTCTGCCTTTATGAATTTTTCAGGAATATTAAGCTAAAATCCCATCTTACCTTACAACAAGAATAAGTAGTCACATGCATGCTTTTGTTCAAAACTTATGGCGCTGCAACCAAGTTGTGCGTTTTTTTTGGGACACACGGTTATTTAGTACAAGGCAATTCAAATGCTGTGGCATACCACAGCAAAAAAAAATATGACCGTGCATTTGTTTGATCCACACCTAGCCACCTTTCAATTTTGGTAAAGGAAATACATTAAAGGCGGACTCAGAAATCTGAATTAAAGAGAGTCATCTAAAATACTTAATCCAAAGTTGGAGATGAATCGGATTTTTTTATTTTATTTGCAGTAAACAGGCTACCGTATATAACAAAAAAAATACAAAACCTTTTTAGATTTGCGCGTAATATTTCACTAAGTGATTAGTATATGGACAGGGCCCAGTTATGTATACTGCAAAAACACGATTGTTTAAAAATAAAGTGAGCTCATCGGGAAATCTTGGAGTCAGCCTTCATCTGATCAGTTAACTCTGTTAGATTTCAGAAGAAGAACAAACATGTATAAAAATAGCCTAAAAATTGTTACGTTCCACACGGTGTGGCAACGGATAAAAAATGGGGGGTGGTGAATGTGCAATTTGAACATAAAATTGGGTACATGTGTGTGATGTGGATGTGCATAAAAATTGAAATTTTAATAGGGAAATAGGACAAAATATGACTATTAAAAATGCGCAAAAAAAGCATGTGGGAATTGCTATTTTCAATAATTTGATAGTTATACATAACATGACAAGGTGAGGGCTCAAGTTTAGTGAATTCTGTACACCTTGCCCAATTTACCAGTGTGAAAACAACATTCTAGGACTATACTATACTAACAAATTTTAATAGCTTCCCCCAGAAATTATGCCCCCCCCAATGACCCTGAAAAAAAAAGAGTGGTATTACCACTGGAGGCAACACTTTTTATTTAGAGGTCATGCCTTTGCAAGTTTTGCCTTGCAAGATGTTTCACATTGTGTATTTAAAAAGGTACTTTGACAAACCCCGTAACCAAAAGGTCACTTGACAAAATCACCTCCTCCTACTTGTCTGTGACGACATTATCTGTGAGCGTAAATGTCAAAGGTATACTTTAAGTATTTTAACTTTTCTTATTGCCCAGGAAACCCTAAGCACACTCATTCTCGCAAGTCTTCTTCACGTCTTTTCTACAGAATATCTGCAATTATTCTCTTAAGGGGATGACCCGAATTTAAGTATATAACGTTAATAGAATTGCCTTCACCACAAAACCCCATCTGTTACAGTTTCGCACAGATATTTCTTCTGGATTTTTGGAGAGGACTGTGTCAAATTAATTATTGGTCGACAAAAGTGGAGAACCTTTCGCTCATAACTCCAAAACTAACATCCCTTTAGCCCTAAGATTCACAGGGTGAATGAGGAAAATAGTAGCTTTCATTTATACCAAAATTTTGACCACTTCCGGGAAAATTCTGGAGTTCTGGGGATGAGGTATAAACGATCGGACATGGATATTTAATATTCTCATTGCTTTTCAAATACTACAAAAGGCAAACTTCTACAAGATTCCAATAGCCCAATTGACACAACTTGTAGTGAGATAGTGGTGGATGCAAGTACCATGACAGAACTCATTTCAATCTTGCAATTTTAAGTATGTCTTGTCACTATAAATTCATGGACAATTAGTGCAAAGATTGTATTGGAAGAAGAAAGCATTGGGGAAAGAACGCTGCTTCCTCCTCTTGATGCAAAGTAATGCCCCATGCACTGATGTCATCATCATTGGTGCATATAATAAAGTAAGTTCATTTGGCACATATTTGTTCTGCTCGGCTCATTACTAGAAGGTGAAACCTTCTACCAGATCCCAATATCCAAATTTGATTGAAACTTGGTATGTGGGTGTAGTGGATGCAAGTAATGCCCAGCCTGAGTCATCACTA
Source organism: Ophioderma brevispina (assembly GCA_023653785.1). NCBI lineage: Eukaryota > Metazoa > Echinodermata > Ophiuroidea > Amphilepidida > Ophiodermatidae > Ophioderma > Ophioderma brevispina. The sequence continues at coordinate 64,367 of JAMKCH010041116.1, read as the reverse complement.
TTGGTGTATATCAAAGAGACACTGGCAATTGAAAAATAGTGCACCCTCTAGATTTTTTGAAATTATAAGCCCAAATCAGTGCGCTTAGGGTAAAAACACAATTTTATAAGTAAAGACACTATACGTGATTTGAAAAATATTTTGAAATTGCAGAATAGCTCAAAGTGAGGGATAAGTGTGTAGAATTCTCATAAGTTACATTTTCCAGCTGTAGAATTGAAAGAAAAGGAAGCAAACGGCATGTTCCAAGATACGATCCCCCCATTCAATTAAGGTGTTGTAGTAGTGTCGAGAACGGACGTTAACGACTCTCTAAAATCTCCACTTCTGTCCTTATTAGGTTGCTACATGGTCTTATCATTTGCAGGACATGTTAGGGATACCTGTACTTGTTACATACATGCAAAAAATCTGATTTTTAATAATTTTCGATTTCTGATTTAGAAATCAATGATAGTGTCTGTAATGTTTGCCGGCGACATTAATTCAGAACATAACACAGAAATGACGTGTAACACAAGAAAAAATATGCTAGAGTTGATTTCTTTCAGGCATGCCCTTGTTTGGACCAGTCTGTGACCTTTGTGGTTTTAATAATCAATGAGTACAAGTCCTATGATGACCGTACTGTTCCTAATAACCGCCCTGGGGGCGGTGCATTTTTCAAAGGGAGGTGTTATTAGAGTCAAAATTGGAAAGTCAACAACCACGCAAAAATCACCTTACACACGCTTATTTCGCATGCTTACAATATACACAAACGAATGAGCAGGCGGACGCTGGTTTCGCACTCCCGAGGTCAAAAGTTCCATACTAATTCAAATATTACAACTGTGCACAAACAGCGATATGTATGGATCATGACAGTCCCGGCCATTTAATCGTGTGATTTAGGTAAGCTTAACTCATTTTCTTGAATTTTTTATCCCAAAATCGTAGGGGGCGTTATTAGAGCAGAGGGCGTTAGTAGGAACAAACACCAGATTCATTTAATAGACATTATTGATTAAAGGTTACGGCCAAACTTAAAGGTTTAGCAGAAAATTCCCTGGAATTTGTCTTTAGCCTCTTATAATGTCTGTATGTTTTGGGGCAGGTATTTGTATGTGTAAAATATACCCCCTATAGGCGATTCGCGTGATCCGTTCGTCCCCCTGGAGGTTTGGACCTATTCAATTAAGTCGGAGAGGGAAAGGGAAGAATTCACTGCTCGTGCCACACCGGATTATGTTGGAGGGACACTCCGGTCATCTAAACTCACTCACTGCCACTAAATACACTCATTCATGCTATGGCAATGCACAATAATGTATTTCAGGCCTTAAATTCCTCACACTAACATGATTAACAGAAGTCCCTGCGCATCATTGAATTTTCAACTCCGCAAGAATGGTACGGGGGTCACATATAAGATTTGAATCGAGTATACATTGTAGATGGCTAGACTTGCACCCCGCCAAGGGGGATTCTTGCAAGTTTTAACTTGCAATTTTTTCTCTTATGTGTCAGTCTTAGAAGAATGTTATACGGGGTAGAGGGAGTATAAATGGAATTTTTAGGGTTTTACAAATATCACCCAAGTAGAAACAAGAAGCAATAGTTTATAACATAACAAAGGTGTGATTGTACTTAAAAAGCCATATAAAGATTTTTTAAAAGATATTAAAATACAAAGTGTGTTTGTACTTTTAAAAAGCCATAAACAGATGTGTTGTGGAATTAAAAAGTTAAGCAAAATGACACAAGTACATACACTGCATATATAAATGTGGCTTGCCGTGTGTGTGCTTGTGTGTATGAGAAAGAGAGAGGGTTAAACCTTGTCTCTGCTGACAAAATGAGAGCATTTTTGTTTAAAACCGTGGAAAAAGTGAATCTCACTCGTAAAATTGTGTAGTGATTTACACGTCATAGAGCAGCTATTTGAGAGTCGAGTAAATTGTTGGTTTTGACTGTGTGCGTTCTATAACTACAATATATGTATGTGGACTTCGCTCCAAATGTGGGACAACTTTAAAGGTCTGCGTCCAAGCGCTAATAGTCTCGTCCCCCAGAACCAAGATTTACAGGGCAGTGGTCAAAAAAAAAAAAAATTTTGGTACAGAAGGAAAGCTACTATTGTCCTTATTTACCCTGTGAAATTTTAAGGCTAAAGGGATGTTTGTTTTGGACGTTATGAGAGAAAATGTGTCCATTTGGCGACAATATTAATTTGCCAGGGTAACTCTATGGGCTTTACACTTCATAATCAAAAAGGAATTGAAATATTGAGTCAAACTTGTACAGATGGGTTTTGGGGGTGGGTAAAGGCTATTATGTATCAAGCTGACAACTCAGATACTTTAGGAGACATGAGGAGATTTCAGAAAGAAGCGCCCCCAATTTTTCTAAACCTAGGTTTTTTACATATTTGAAAGCTTACAAATGTATTAGATCACCCTGAAGTGAATTAGCCAAAATGAATCCTGATTTGTTCATTAAGATGATGATTTAGTAGTTTCTGTCGTGAATGACAGAAAGTCAAAGCATGGTTTTTCTATGGGGAAACGATTACGATGTAGGCAACGTCAAAACAGGTTTGCGGTTTTTTTTAGTTTGCACCTGTTGTCCAATAAACCTCAAACGTTATCCGTAGGTGGTCTACACCGAATTGGGTCCATCTCCTTTAATGACTCATGCATGTAGTACAAATTATGTATGTGGCATGTGCTGTGGCTTTGTTGGTACAATCCGGGGCCCAATGCAAGTCCTCGTCATACGTGTGTATCTTTTGGTCACATAACATGGGATATTGCTACACTCCCGGGGCACAAGCATTTGGTCATACGTGTGTATTCTTTGGTCACATAATGGTCTATGCTACAATCCCGGGGCCACAATGCCATGTGGTATTACGTGTGTTGTATCTTTTGGTCACATTACATGTCTATTGATACAATCCCGGGGCACAATGCATGTGGTCATACGTGTGTATCTTTGGTCACATAATGTTATTGCTACAATCCCGGCACATGAATGTGGTCATACGTGTGTATATTTTGGTCACATTACATGTCTATTGCTACAAATTCCCGGGGCACAATGATGTGGTATTACGTAGTGTGTCTCTTTGTCACAGTAAATGTCTATTGTTACAATCCCGAGGGCACAATGCATGTGGTATACGTTGTGTTATCTTTTGGTCACATTACATGTTATTGCTACAACCCGGGGCACAACACAATGGAATGTGGGTCAGAAGTGTTGTATTCTTTTGGTCACAAACATTACATGTCATTGCTACAATCCCGGGGCACAATGCATGTGGTCATAAGTGTGGATCTTTTGGTCACATTACATTGTCTCTTGCTACAATCACGGGGCACAATGCATGTGGTCAACGTGTGTATCTTTTGGTCACAGAAATGTCTATTGCTACAATCCGGGGCACAATGCATTGTGTGGTCATACGTGTGTATCTTTTGGTTCACCATTACATGTCTATTGTACAATCCCGGGGCCCACAAGCATGTGGTCAACGTGCTGATCTTTTGGTCAATTACATGTCTATTGCTCAATCCCGGGGACACACTGCATTAGTCAGACGTGTGATCTTTTGGTCACATTACATGTCTATGCACAATACCGGGGCACAATGCATGTGGTCATGCGTGGTATTTTTGGTCACATTACAGTCTATTGCGGGTACAATCCCGGGGCACAATGCATGTGTCATACGTTGTGTAATATTTTGGTCACAGACATGTCATTGCTAAATCCCGGGGCACAATGCAGTTGTGTTCATAGTGTGTATCTTTTGGTCACCTTACATGTCTATTGATGGTGACAATCCCGGGGCACAATCGCATGTGGTCATACGTGTGTATATTTTCGTCACATTACATGTCTATGCTAACAATCCCGGGGCACAATGCATGTGGTCATACGTGTGTATCTTTTGGTCACATACATGTCATTGCACTACAATCCCGGGGCACAATGCATGTGGTCATACGTGTGTATTTTTGTTCTTTTTGTTTTTTTTGGGGTTTTTTCACATTACATGTGCTATTGACAATCCGGGGCACAATGCATGTGGTCATAGTGTGTATCTTTTGGTCACATTAAAGGTTATGCTACAATCCCGGGAGGGCACAATGCATGTGGTTCATACGTGTGTGTATGTGGTCCATACATGTTATTGCTTACAATCCCGAGGTCCACCACAATGCATGTGGTCATCCGTGTGATCTTTTGGTCACATTACGTCTATTGCTACAATCCCCCGGGGCAAATGCATGTTGCCATACGTGTGTATTTTTGGTCACATTAAATGTTATGCTACAATCCGGGGCACAATGCCTGTGGTCCATACGTGTGTGTTCTTTTGGTCACATTACATGTCTATTGATTACAATCACGGGGCACAATGCCATGTGTCATACGTGTGTGTCTTTTGGTCACATTTACATGTCATTGCTAACAATCCCGGGGAACAATGCATTGTGCGTCATACGGGTGTATCTTTTGGTCACATTTACATGTCTAGTGATACAATCCCGGGGCACAATGACATGTTAGTCATAAGTGTGTATCTTTTGTCACATTCATGTCTGGGCACAATGCATGTTGTCATACGTGTGTATCTTTTGGTCACATTACATGGTCTATTGCTACAATCCCGGGGCACAATGCATGTGGTCCTTTACGTGTGTATCTTTTGTACAAATAAAGTCTGGGCACAAGGCATGTGGTCATACGTGGGTGTCTTTTGGTCCACATACATGTTATGGCTCCAATCCCGGGGCACAATTGCATGTGGTCATACGTGGTATCTTTTGGTCCATTACATGTATCTTGCTACAATCCGGGGCAAATGCAGTGGTATAAGTGGGTATTTTTGGTCACATGACATGTCTATTGCTACAATCCCCGGGAACAATGCATTGTGGTCATACGTGTGTATCTTTTGGTACATTAATGTTCTATTGCGCAATCCCGGGGCACAATGCAGGTTCTGGTCATACGTGTGTTATCTTTTGGTCAACATTACATGTTATTGCTACAATCCCGGGGCACAATGCATGTGGTCATACGTTGTGTGTATCTTTTGTCACATTACATGTCTATTGTGCTTGGATTTTTTGAACATTGGATAAAATTACTCATAAAGATTTCAAATACGTAGAATTAAATTTGTTATATATTGATTTCACTATCCCAAATTTGTAGAAACACAAAACAATGAAAGCAAAAGAACAATTCCTTAGTATTACAAAGGAATCAATTAACTAGTTAAAATATTGTTACCATTTCAGCAGTTTAAAAATGATATATAATTTTAAATAGCAAACAATATTAAAAAATATGACATAAAATTTGAAACATCTTGTACAAAATGTCCAGACCGGAAAGAAAGTGCATTTTTTCAACTAAATTTTTGAGTGTAACAATATTGAGAGTCTCACACTTGTTATTGGAAGTCTTAGCCGGCCTATTGTTAAGCTATAACTAATACTGATTTTGCTATCAGCAAAAGCAGTTGAAGAGCCATCTCGGTGTATTGTTAATGATAAACCCATTGGGCCAATACAATCCCTTGGCATTGATTCTAGGAATTCACCTGTGGGACTGTACTTGTGTAGGTGATCTGTATGTCTTACCTAATCTATGTGTAATGTATATTGCTATAATTAGCATCACACACTATACCAAATGGGTAGATGTTGTGCCTTGTATTCTTATCTATCCTGGGCTGTGAATGTGGAAACCTCTCTACCTGAGTAATCTATTGCTGCTACCTTAATGGGGATCGAAGAAGTAGGAAGTGATTGTAGATCTGGTGCTTACATTCACACACATAATGCTGTCAAAAACACCCTACATTGTACCTTATTTATTACCTTACCATTAAGGAGGACATGTAGTAGTGTAATGAGGTGCCTATTCGCAACCCACCCAAACATGCCCTTCCCTATCTATGGCCATACACCCCCAGCATAACATCTATGTTGGATCCTCATCTTCCCTCAACGGGTAGAGAAGCAGTGAAGGTATTTTGCCTATCCTATCAAATACCTCACATTACCTAGTGTCATATACTTACCAAGATGTTTGTCCATGTAATGAGACAAGATATCCCTACAGTACCTATTTGTTGTTTCTCATGGTCTGCTTCAGATGTGCTCAGTTCCCTTTTACACTTGCCCTCACTACCAAGCATGTACACCTGTGTACACCTCCCTCCTATCAGCCAATCACCATATCCCATTAGGACAGAATGCTACATGCCATGCATTCACATGTTTACTTGATTGCTGTGGAGGGATCTCCCTCTCATGTACACTGACATAGGACTGTGAACATTAAAAATAAATAAAAGTAATAATTGAAGGGGTGGGTGCAACACGCTAAACCACAATCACATATTACTAGTTTTGAGGCAAATGGTGTGTTCATTAAGCAGATGAGAACATGATTATAACAAAGTATAGTAAGCAAATTAAAAAACTATTTACTTGTATTTGTTAGCAACAAATCTAATGTGCTACAAAGTTTCAGCCACAGAAATACTTTTTATTGTGTGTTGCCCACTTCTTGGGAGGGCTGAAAAAAGTTTAAGGTAGAATTTACCTTAGGGTGTTTTGCCCTAAACTTTTGTTTTCATTTTTGCTGACAACTAAAAGTAAAAAAAAAGAAATGGGCTCACTGCACAGGCGCCTGTAACCAGGGATTATTTTTGGGGAGGGCATTTTTTCCAAAGGAGACTTTTTGCCAAAATAAATTGCACATGGGGGGGGGGTGGCATTTTGGTAAATGTGGACTTTGGGAAAAGAGTCCATATGTAGCCCTTTAAACTGTTACAGGAACAAATATTTGTATTTATGGCCCTTACACTAACAACAAACCTAACCCTTAAGGCAAAAATGAAAACGAAGTTGTTATTTGTTTACATGTAGAAATTCCAAGGGGGTCGGTACATATGGAACTCTTGCCGGACTTTTTACCGAAATGTAACCTTTGCAAGACAACAAAAATAAATCCCTTATTTTTTTTTTTTAATTTTACTTTTTTTTTGGGCCTGTTTTTTAGCTCTTTTTAGCTGTTTTGGGGGCTGTTGGGGGAATATTGGAAGAGGGGAAGCATCAGCACCCACACCCTCCCTTTGTACAGGCCTCTCCTGCATAGGTTATGCAGAAGAAAAGAAGAAAAACAGTTACTCCACATGAGGGCAACTATTTTTTTGGGTACAATTAAAAGTACATAAGGTTTTTAACAGATACATATTATGTAAGATCGTTCCTATATTAGCTATATTAAAAAAAATCAGAGATGGTGTAAAATTTCCATGAACATTCGACTGTCCATGTCCTATTATTTATGTATCTCATGCTAGGTTGTTAATCTACTCGAAGTATGTAATAATTAAAACATAGTCTTTTGACTGAAAAGATGAAAGAAGGGAAAGGTGGAAATGAAACTGACTTTGCCCTTGAATCTTGCCCTTCTAGTGGCTATAGTATACTCCTTGTTATCAAACTTTCTGTGTTCAATGCAAGTCCCATCTATCCAGATTTTAGGAATTGTGCATTTGCTGGAATGTGCCCTGTGAGGTGTCTTTATTGTTCATATCTTTTGTAAAAGGACATTCCCACTGCCTACCCCCAGCTAAACAGTTTAAAAAAACGTAAGTCCCCAGGAACAAAATGTGCATTTTCTGACAAGTTGGCTCCATAAGCACAGCATCAGCTTTGAACTTAGTTTGGTGGACAGAATGGTGTAAACTTAAAGGGAAAGATTATTCCTACTTAAAATACCATTTTCTGGGATGAAATTGTGAGGAAACTGAATTGAAATAAAAAATGATAATTAATAACGTGAACATTTTTCCCTTGGCAATGCATCCTAGGAATTTACCTGGTGTGACTGTACTTGTGTAGGTGCCCTTGTTGTCTTCACCTATAACTGTAAGTTATAATGTATATGTTTATCTTAGCCAGCACACACTATATAAACCGGATTCGTAGGATTCCGTGCCTTGTATTCTCATCTATCGCTGGTTGTTAATGTGAATACCTCTCTACCTGAGTAAATCTCTGCTACTACCTACTGTGATCTGAACGAGTACAGAAGTGCTGTAGTATCTGCTGCTTACTATTCACACATAGCCTGCTGTACCATACATACTCGTACCCCATTATTTTATTACCTTCCATACAGGAAATGTATGTATTGTAAGATGTGCCTATTCTGTCTTCCACCAACATGCCCTTCCCTATCTATGGCCATACACCCCAGCATAACCCGTATGTTGGGATCCTCATCTTCCATCAAGATGAGAAGCAGTGAAGGTATTTTCCAGCCTTAATCAAATACCTTCACATAACTAGTGTTATCTACTACCAGATGTGTGTCCCTTTAACTGAGAGCGTTATAACATCATTTCACAAATGCCTATTTGTTTTTCTCGCGGTCGGCTTCAGATGTGCTCAGTTTCCTTTACACTTGCCATCACTACCAAGCATGTACACCCTCTCATCAGCAATCACCATAATCTCCATTAGACAACATTCTACATGCCATTGCTTCATCATGTTTTACCTTGATGCTTTGGAATGGATCTCCCCTCTCCAATGGCGAACTGACATAGGACTGTGAACATTAAAAATAAATAAGAGAATTGAAGGGGTGGGTGCAACACCGCTAAACCACAAAAATCACATATATTACTAGTTTTGAGGCAAATGGTTGTTTCATTAACAGATTAGAACATGATTATACATCACATATAGTAAGCAAATTAAAAACTATTGTACTTTTGTATATGTTTAGCAACAAATCTATTTGCTACTTAAGTTTCACCACAGAAATACTTTTGTATTGTGTTTTTTTGCGCCCACTTTTATTGGAAGTGTGACAAAAATTTAAGGTTAGAATTTCCTATAGTGGTTTTGCTCCCACCTTTGTTTTTCATTTTTTTGCTGACCACTAAACGTAAAAAAAAAAAATGGGCTCACTTCACTGCCAGGCCTGTTCAGCCAGATGATTTTGGGGAAGGGCATTTTTTCCAAAAGGAGACTTTTGCAAAATACATTCAATGGGGGGGGGGGCAATTTTGGGTAAAATGTGGACTTTTGGAAGATTCCATATGTAGCCCCCTTTAAACGTTTAAAGTAAACAAATTATTTTATTTATTATGGCCCTACACTAACAACAACCCCTAACCTTAAGGCCAAAAATGAAAAAGAATTTTTACATGTAGAACTTCCAATGGGGGGTACATCGGGAACGCTTGCCGGACTTTTACCGCAATGGTAAACCTTTGCAAGTAAACAAACAAAAAATAAACCCTTATTTTTTTACTTTGTGCCGCGTACAAAATCTCCTTTTTTGTTGCCTTTTTTAGCCTCTGTTTAGCGTTTTGGGGCTTTTGGGAATTTGGAAGAGGGGAGCATCAGCACTCACCCACTACCCCTCCCTTTGTTACAGGCGCTGCTCACTGCATAAGGTTATGCAGAAAAAGTTACTCCACATGAGCCTAATATTATTTGTTGGGCATAACCATAAATACATAAGGTTTGTTTAATCAATTACAACTATTATGTTAATCGTGCTGTTCCTATATTAGCTATATTAAAAAATCAGAGATGTGTAAATTTCCAAAACCATTCAGACTGGTCCATGTCCTTATTATTTAATGTTATCACTGCCTAGGTTTTTAATCTCTCGAATATTTAATAATCCAACATGATCTTTTGACTAAAAGCCTGAAAAGAAGGGAAAGGCTGGAGATGAAACTGACTTTGACATTGATCTACTGCCCTTCTAGTGGCTATAGTATATTCCTTGTATCAACGTCTGTGTTCATGCAAGGCCCAATCTATCCATATTTAGGAATTGAATGCATTTTGCTGGAAATGTGCTGTGAATGTGTCTTTATTGTTCATCTCTTTTGTAAAAGGACATTCCCACTGCCTACCCCAGCTAAACAGTTAAAAAAAAGTAAGTCCCCCCCTGACAAATGTGCATTTTTCTGGACAAGTTAGGCTCCATAAGACAGCATTCAAGCTTTGACTTACGTTTGGTGGACAGAATGGTGGAAACTTAAAGGGAAAGATATCCTACTTAAAATACCATTTTCTAGGGTGAAATTTTGTGTAGAAACTGAATCTGAAATAAAAAATGCATAATTAATAACTTGAAAATTTTTCCCATAGCACTGTACAGGCATATTTCTGCCCGAAGTCCTCAAATTTGAGCAAAAATTGGCCGCAAAAAAAATAAGTCCTTCAAAACTGGGACTCTCAGGGCTAAACAAATATAAACTTCCTCTAGAGGGAGGTCTTGGCTATAGCAAGTTTATATTTGTTTAGCCTTAAACCTCGCAGTTTTGAAGGACTTATTTTTTTTGCGAAGGCCTTTATTTTTTTCACACCCTCCGAAATGTTAGGGGTAGGGGTAACATATTACTACTTAATTCTTTTTCAGTACATTCAACTTAGTCAAGATTTATATCACTATTTAGCTATTGAAATACTGAACTGAAAGACACAAGAAGCATCACCATAGCTCATACCATTGAGGAGTTATGGCTTTTTCAATCACAAAATTGGGCGAAAATTGCATTTTTTCCCAAATCAATTGTCACCCTGACTGCTGACTTTCTAACCCTGTTACAAAAATAAAGAAATAGATTGATCCCATCTAATGATTTGAATATTACAAATGTACCCCTGTCACATGATTAGCATAAAGAATTAGTCACTATTAGGTAGTTTTCATGTTCATACACTCACAGGAAATTAGCAAGTAAAAATTTTTGTCACCCAAAAATGGCCATTTTGGGCTAAAATTGGCCAAAAAACTGAAATTTTCTCAAAATCTGTGGAAAATATGGGTTTTAAGTGCCAAAATATGAAAATATAGGATATTTTACCCTTAGAAACATTTAAGTAATCAAGAATTTTGACTGTTTTCACCCTTAAATATTTTTTTTCACACCCGTGTCCGCTAAACGTAAGTCAAAGCTTGAACGCTGTCATAACCTGTTACAAAAATGTAAAATGTACACGGAAATGTTACACATTTAATGGGCAAAAAAGTTTCGCACAGCAGTTGACCTTCTCTCTGAAACGACGTCATTTATTAAATTTGATGACAAATAAAAATGGCACTTTTTTGCATAGGGCTTTAACAGTCGAGAAATCAAGTTTTAAAGATTTTTTAAAATATTCTTTTTCCCCTATTACTGAACATCCGATTCCCATAAATTTGGTACCACATGATAGCTTAGAGTTTCTTCTTTCCATTGGTATCAAATTAAGTGCCAACATTCCCATTATGACGTCATAAGTTGAGGAAAGTATCAAAATACTGGCTATAGGGTGGAAAATTGATATTTCGCAATATTTCCGATATTTCGCAATATTTCCGACTCAAAAAATATCGCAATACCGAAACAGAAGCCAGCGTGATATATTTCGCTGGCTTCTGTTTCGGTATTGCATGCGGCGTTGTAAATATAGCACAGGGAATAAAGATGGCAGCTTCCATGATTGTTGTACAGTCGTGACATTTGTCGGAATAATCTGTATTTTTTCGCAAAGGAATATTCCAATTACCATGAAAACCATCTGGTACGTCTTATTTAGGGATATTTCATTATATATGTGCCGATAGATTTATGCCAATAAATTCCTTTAAGGAGCCTAACTTTTCCAGAAAAGTGCACCTTTGTCAGGGGGGGGGGACTTATTAATTTTGAACTGTTTAGATCAATCCAAAACACAGAGCCAGCAACCAGGCAATCTCAAAGCTTACAGTGTTACACAAACACTGATGAATTCAATTGTGCATCTAAGCCATTGTAATAAAACCACTCCCGTGTCGTTTTATTACCAAATTACTTGATTTTCACACTCTTTTAGGCTTATACTCATTTCAGGTGAGGGTCAACACATAATACAAAATGTGCAAAAACCTCAAGTTTTTTAACAAAAATTGAGAGCGCCCTATATACAAGATGTGCAAGTGTCTCTTTAAAGCATGTTACGCTCATTGCAGTGTGCACATTCCATTGCCACCAACTGATTCTACCAGGTGGCTTAAACAAAGAACACAAATCATATTAATAAGGCCAAGAAAAACAAACCAAGTTTGTCTCAGAAGACAATGCGCATTTTGTTTAAAATTGGTTTTTAGCTCTTTTTTTAGGTTTTTACTCACTTGAATTTTGTTTTTTTTTTTTCATTTTCAGAAAAAAAATTGGCCGAAAAAATGAAAAAGTAGGTCATAAATACAATAAAAAATATTTAAAAATCCAATATTTCGCATTAGCATTTTTGAGACAAGCTTTTTTTTTGCCTAATACAGACTTGGCACAAAAATGGCAAAACACAATAAACTGCAAATCATGCTCAAATTGGATTATTTTAATCAGAAAGACTCCAATTCAAGATGGCGGACAAAATGGCTGCCCAAAACAGTTCAAATCATATTTCAACCCCAATTGATGCTAAACACACAATGCACATTTTCAATGCTAAAATTAGGGTTTTTGAGGTAGGCGATTTCAATGAACACCTTTACATTGCTGTAGGATTTGTTTTCTTTAGCCAATTTCAAAGAACACCTTATTACATTGTTTTCTGTGGCCAGAAAGGCAAAGATTCAAGATGGCAGACAAAATGGCCATTAAAAAATGCAAAAATCATATTTCAAGACCTATTGATGCTATTTCAATGATCATTTGATGCTTGATGCTGCGATTTCAATGAACACCTTTACATTGCTGTAGGATTTGCTTTCTTTAGTCAAGGTAAACAAAAAATCAATATGGCAGACAAGATGGCTCCTAAAACATTTCAAACCTTACTTTATGACCTATTGCTGCTATGGGCAGGGGGTAACCAGACCTGTGCCTCTGGGGGCTCAAGACACATTTTCCCTATTGCTTTACCAATTTTTCCGGTAGACCCATGGTAGACCCATATTTGTTTCAAGTCGGTTCAAAAATCTGAAGAGGGGTCTTAATACTGTGTGGGCACAGACTCAACCTCCCCTCGTTTTTCCTTCTTTTTCTCTCCCTCCTTCCCCATTTTCTTCTCTCTCCTTTCCTTGTTTTTCCCCCTTTCCTTCTCTTTCTCCATCCCCTTCCCCTTCTTTTTTCCTCCCTCTCATCGCCATTTTCACTTATCCGTCCTCTTTTTTTAGTTGTCTGGGGAATCTGCCCATGCCCCCCCCCCCCCCAAAAGTGTATTGGACTCTATATGATGTTTATGGAGTGCAAAAGGGCACAAATTCGTTTTTAACAAAACAACTTGGTACCATGCCTCCTTTGTTTTTGATGAAAAAAGTTTTTTGGGGGCTACTTCTCAATTAATTCATGAGTGTTGGCAAATATCTGCCTTAGTGCCTACGTATAATGGCTCCCATTCGACCAGTTTAGCTCATACTTGCAATACAGCAGCGTTAATATGATCAGGACCATCCCGGGGCGGGTGGGGGTGAGGTGAGGTGCGGTGAGGTGGGGATGGGGTGTACCACCCACATTTACAGAATTATGTCGGCAAAATATTGACTATCATATATTAAACATGATTAAAAAAAAAAAAAAGTAATAAATTAAAAATATTTTGTGGAATATGTTATGAAGAATTTGTTACTGAATTTTTGATTGTTAGTCGGCACTTTGTAATAATAACTTTAAAAATCTGATACTGGCATGAGTTTAATGTTTATGAAATTGGTGCATACCCCCCCTTAAGGATCTTTTGAACTGACTGTAAAAGAAAATATGGGGTGGTATCCAATGGAAATTTTTAAACTTGTGTTAGCAAATGGACAGTTTTTGCAGGAAATCACCTTGGAAAATGGTCTTGGGACCTCCCTGACTTGATGCAAGACAGATTCACTTGTTTGGCAGTCGTCTTGTCCATCCCTTTTCAGCTGTTGAACTACTGTTTTCCCAAAAACCATTTTTTATATTAAGGTGTGTGTTGTTATACCCTGTAATGTTTGCAATAGAATTCTATCTTTAGCATCAATAGGAAATGAAATATATGTATTTTTTCAGTGGGGTGGTCCATCTGTCCGCGCATCTTAGAATGTTGCAGCTGGTCGCAAAATCATTTTTCGCCAGATACCTAAAGGTGAAATTTGAACTTGTCCAGCCCAAGAACTAATTTTGGTATCACTCTCAGTTTTATCAGTAGTCGTGAGAAATGGTTTTTTATCTGTTATGGCAGCCATCTTGTTCCCCTCAGATTTGTTGACCCAGGCTGCAAAATATCATTCTGTAGGTACCTTAAGGTGAATTTTAAAATTGTCTTGCCCTAAACCACAATTTAGACATAATAGTTATGACCTGTTTTTCGACCAATTTGTTAATCATGCTTTATCTTTTTTGTGCCACTTTAAAACCTTTTTAAAATAGGGAATTTGGGGTGAAAATGGGGGGGATTTTGGAAGAGCCATTTTCATATCAGCAGAGTCAAATTGACCTGAAAATGTTTTTTACCAACTTTGAAACATGACTTCCTCACCATAATCATGAGATATTTTATTCCTTTTTTGGTGGTCATCTTGTCCGCCACCTTGAATTTGGGGGTTTTAGTGAAAATTGATTTTGGAAACCAGAATTTTTTTTGTATTCAGCATGGGAATGCACAGATCCAACTACCCTAAAAACGGGTGTTGAAAACTTTAAACGTGACATGCTTCTTGCAACAGCGGTGAGATATGTTTTTTACCTTTTTGTCAGTCCCTATGTCTGCCCTCTTGAATTTGGGGCATTCAGTTGAAAATTGAGTTTGGCCACAGCCATTTTATACATGGGGGTCAGGTTTACCTAAAATTTGGTTTGCCAGATTTGAGCATGACTTGCATGTTTATGTCATTGTCTAGATTAATTTTCCAGCTTTTTGTGCCACGACTAATATTGATCATAAAAAACAACATTCGCAAAGTACAAGACTTCAGTCTAAAATACATATATTAACTGTATTATTTTAATGTATTTATTCACGGCTATCTAGGCAGTAAAGGTGCAACGCGAGATTTTGAGACACCCAAATATTGTGTCATAATAGAAATCTCATATTTCTTACCTTGTAATTTTGCTACATAAATGTCTTAAAGAGAGAAAAAGGTGATTTGGATACCTTATATTTCAATAAAAACATAGGCTGAAATTTGTATTTGCTCCTATCGACATTGAAAATTGTTACAACTTTTGTACCAAAGACATTTCTTCAGCTTATCCTATACCCAGATGGGATATTTTTGATGGAAAGCGTTTACTCAGGCAAAATCAGTACTTTTGATTTTAGGGACACCTGAGCCGTGAAATCTCCTCGTTGCACCTTTAACGGGCAGTTATCTATTAGTAACGCTGACGGATTGCGCCAAGATAGCGATTAACCCCCTTTTTGAAACTCTGTCAAGCTCCTGGTTTTGATGCACTTGAGCAGGACGGGCATTCCATAAGCCACATAGACTGGAGATATGAATCTTCTGTGGGAGCCAAGTTGGGCTTGGGGACTTTCACAGAAGGTCATGAGACGTTGAGCGCCTAAGGCGAGGATCAACTGGAAAGAGCTCAGGTAGCAGCTGACAGAGGAAATCTGTTGCTTATCCATAAAACATGCGGTGGAAAAGAGTGACAATTCCAACTGCCCTTCGATGACACGTGGTTGACTAGGCATGGAAAAGTGTCACTTCAGACTTCGTAATTGCATGCTGAGATGTGATGGATATTGAAAAACTACTGGAAAAACTACCATGTCCAGGGAGGTCATGGTTTAAGGCCTCTTCCCACCTAATATTGATTATATACAGCAAGAGCTTCCTGCCTCTACCAACCATCAGGCAACAATCACTGAAATCTACTGTAATCTTAACTGCATTTACTGTTTTTTTTAAAATAGGAAAATTTGAGCAACAAAATATTTCATGGTATTTTTCAAACATTTTATTATTTGAAAAGCTGGAAAATCATGTTAAATCAGCTCCATTTTTGCCTGCTCACTGGGACATTTTTACAGGCCTCAACCGGGGAAATTTGCCTCAAAACCACCTCCAACTGGGAAAATCTGCCTCAACACCGGGAATTTTCCCCCTCTGACAAGTGACCCCTGTTACGCCCCTGTTAGTATCCCAACATCCCCTACAAGTTTGAAGACCAAAGGCAACCTAACAAGGACAAATTGGATATTTTGGCAATTACTGTTTGACGGGCACTTGTTGCAACACGTGATTGAATGGCGATTCATATCTTTCAACACTGGCTGCTTCTCCCCTTTCTGGCAATTTTCAGTTGGGGAAAAACTTAAGAGAATTCTGCAAACTTACCTTTCACTTTTAAGCTACGTCTACAAGTTTTAAATATTTTTACTCTTTTCGGTAGATAACTGATAGCTAGTGTCTTTAATTCAAGTATTTTATTAAATTAAAAAGTTGTTTGAAGTTTTCTTAATTTTAACAAATCGCGCCCTTATTTTTCGTCAAATTGCATTTTTGCACTATTGTATTGGAATTGTTGTAAAACCCCTGTAAGTGGCTAAGCATAACTTGCTATTATTTTGTCAAGAAATGATGAGTTTTATGGTTTGTTTACTAGTTTCAGTTTATTTACCAATATTTACTAATAAAAGTTGGGATCCGATTTTTTTAAAGCGTAGAACCATCGTAAATTGCATCTTCAGGACTGCTTTAAAATGCTTAAGTGTCTGTTTTTCAAAAAAGAACAGTAATATAAGGTGTTAATATGACAAAGCAATTTAGAGACAAATGGGCATTTATCATTTGGGAAAAAAAAGACTGATTGTGGCTTTAAATAATGAACACAGTAATTATTTTATTAATAAAATATGAAAGTGGCATATTTACTCTCTACGATTCTGTCCATCGTAGGACGTCTTCTTGGGTCGACATTCCAGCATTGCTTCATCAAATCTTCTAGATCACTAGGACAATCCGGTGCGATGACTGGCTGTAACCTCCCATGTCCTACGCCATATACAACCTCCACATATTCCTTACCATCGAATGGAGGTTTTCGTGTACATATCTCTTGTACCAGCATTCCAAATGCATAGACGTCTGCGTACTTGGAGTAGGAAGCTTTGTCTTTCCCATCCGTTTTTATTAGTTCTGGTGCCATGTATTCGTAAGTGCCCTTCTGACTTGACGGAGTAAAGGAGTGTTCAGTCTCTCTCGCAAGACCAAAGTCACACAGCTTTAAGACGTTGTCTTTAAACAACAGACAGTTTCTTGATTTGATGTCTCTATGTAAGCATTTGTGTCCATGAAGATATTGTATCGCCAACGCTGATTCGCGAATCCACTTACGTTTCAAATCCTCTGGTAGTGGCTTAGCCTTATCAGACAGATAGTCATGTAGAGAACCATTGCTTGCATACTCCAGAAGAATAATGTTGACGGGTCCATTTTGGTAAAATGCTATCCAAGTAACTATATGTGGGTGGGAAAGTTTAGACATTATTTCAACCTCCTCTTTTCGAAATGAGGTGACACTCTTTGCAGCAGCTTCCGTATATCCTTTGTATGGCTTCTTGAATGTTACACGGTTGACTGACCCAAAGCCACCTTCGCCAAGCTTCTCGTGAAATTCCAGATTATTATAGTCAATTTGGTCACCCATGCTTGTCCACCAGCGTATAGGTACTACTAAGGTGTGGAGCAGCAAAACTAGCAGAAAACTCGGCAAAAACTCTCTCATTAGGCCTAGTGTTTTTTTCCTTAGCCTCACGAGGTGAAGAATCCCCATACACCGCCTGTTCTGGATATGCCAGTTGTTGTCTTAAGGAAGTCTGAATAAAGGTTAACAGCAAATAATATTAATTAACTAACAATGTCTTGCAATGTATCTACCTTACGATGTTTCTTGCAATCTAGACATTGAAAAAAATATTGGGTTCGATTGATTGTAATTTAGATTGATAGAGATTGTTGATTTTCAAAATTTAGCCACCCGTTTATCATGTTTACAGCTCAGTTATATTTTAGTAAACACTAACAAATCAATGAAACAATGTCCTTGCTTTTAAGTATATATACCCATTAGAATATAACTTACCTATACACTTCAAACTCTGAAATATTCAGGAGAATGGCCCATCCTTCGGGTATTATGAAAACCAATGACGCCCATAGCATAAGCCGGTTACAATGACTCCCGGTTGTGGCCATACACAGACTTTAACTTTTAGATTATATGATATTATATTCATCTACCAATTAGTGGAATGTAATTAGGTGATAATTTGAACTTTGGTGTTGACTTTCCTATCATCATGATCATGCTTAGATAGTATAGTTGGTTATTCTGAACCTCAGACATTATTATTAATTTGGAGAAAGTCCAGTAGCGGATTGTAGTGTACGTACACACTTTCCCCCCCTCTATCATGATGCAAATTAGGCGAGTTGGGTCCAACAGACGCATTTTAGGGCAACTAATATTTTAGGTCATATAATTATGTCCTATTAAAGATTGATTTGTTAGATTCCCTGAATAAACCTATATTTCCTGGTTTAAACGTACAAGGCTGGCTGATACCCTTTTAAATGATAATTTGCACATGACTACCATAACTCCACATTATGTTCTTTAACCCATTTGTCCTTAACAGATGTGAGTTATGCCGAACACATGGGATACCTTTCCCCTGTTACCTACCTCAACTTTTGTCGATCTCAAAATCCCTCTAATTGTAAGAATATATCCCCCCCCTGTTTTTCACTATCAAACACAACTTGAGATCCTATATAATGCTGACAAATGTTCAAAAAACTTAAAGAATTAGAAATTAAAATTTTGAAAGAAAATTGCCACTAACAATCACTTCTGCTGCCCAAGGTTGTTTCTTCTCCGGAAAATGATGGATTTCTACTGTTTTAGACACATTTTTGAAGATTAACTACTTCAAAAGGTATTTTATTATCTAGGCACATATAGCACTCGATTATGCAGTGCCTTTTGGTATTTTGTTTGTCTGCATGTTCTGCAAAGTTTGCTCTTTGAAATGGCCTGCTCTAGCTGTAACAGGGAAAGGTATTCCATGTGTTTGCATAAACTCCACATCTGTTAATGACACATGTTCAAGACATAATGGGAGTTATGCTTAGCAGAACGTGAGGGTAGAGAACGAAAGTACAATGTGGGTGGCAGGTAATGGTGAGGATGAGTTCTGGTGGAGACAATTGTGTGAGAAGGTGGTGGAAGTGAGGAGTGATAGGGTGATGTCAAACATAATGGTTTATGCGGAGGAGATGGTGAGGTTGATATGTGGCTATGCCCCGCAGTATGGAAGGAGGTGTGAAAAGTAGGGGCATTTTTATGATGAGGTGGCAGATGAATGGGATGTGCAAAGTGTGGGTGAATTGGTCCTGTGTGTTGGTGATTTCAATGGGCATGTGGGGAAAAGGATCAAATGTTTTGAAGGTGGTCATGACGGAAATTGGGTTGGGGAGAGGAATCTGTAGTTTTGTGATGAAAAACAGTTCAGGAAAGAGGACCAAAGGAAAGTGGCATTTGGCTCAGGTGAAATCAGACAGAGATTGATTTGTGTTAGTGGGGAAGGGGAAGAAAAATTTCTGAAGAATGTTAAGGTTATTCCAGGAGAATTGTAACACAGGTTAGTGGTTGTGGATGTGGATAAGAGGAAGGTGAAAAAGGTGGTGAGAAAGGTAGCGCATGAGAGGAGGAAAGTATGGAAGCTGAAAGAAGAAGAGACAAGAAAGAATTTTGAGACGAGAGTTGGGGAGCTTGTGGGGACTGTTGTGTCGGATTGGTTGGGTGCTTTAAAGAAGGGGTGTTAAAGGGAATGTGATGAAGTGCTTGGGAAAAGAAAGGTAGGAGGGCCAGGAGAGATACGGGGTGGTGGAATACAGAGGTGAAGGAGGCGATAGTGAGAAAGAAAGATGCATATAAGGATATGAGGAAAAACGGTATGCAAGAGAATGAAGCGAGGTATAAGACGCTGAAGCAAGAAAAGAAAGTGGTGGCGAAGGTTATTAAGGAGGAGGCTGAGAAGGAGCTTATTGAGTTGAGAGAGAATCCAAACAAGGTGCATAAGATTGTGAAGGCAATGACAAAGGATGGAAGAGATGTCGAAGAGGAAGATGTATGAGGGGAAGTGATGGAAAGTTGAATTTCAGTGAGAGAGGTAGAGTCTGAGAAGAGCATATGGAGAGAATCATGAATGAGGAGAGTGAGTTGGGTCAGAAGGTGGAGGATGATGTGGTGGAAGGGCCAGTTGAGAGGGTCAGCCAGGAAGAAGTGGTGAAGGCAATCAGAGAAATGAAAAAAGGAAAGGTGACTGGACCCTCGGAGGTGAGTGTTGAGATGATCATTGCGAGTGGAGAGATAGAGATTGGTGTGATGTTGGACTTGTGTCAGAGAGTGTTAGATGTGGAGGGAAGCCGGATGAGTGGGTAGTGAGTGAGGTAGTTCCAATTTTTAAAGGGAAAGGGATGCAATGAGTTGTGGCGCATTAGGGGTTGTGCATTGTTGGCGCTGCAATGAAAATTGTGGAGAGGGTTCTAGAGATTTAGAAGATAGTGGAAGTGGATGAGGGCAATTTGGGTTTAAGCCAGGGAAGGGAATAACAAACGCAACGTTTATTTTTAGGAGCTTGCAAGAGGGATCAGTATCGAGCAAAGGAAGAAGCTGTATATGTGTTGTAGACTTGGAGAAGGCAGGATAGAGTACTGAGGAAAGACAATGAGGAAGAGTGATGAGCTTGTATGAAGGAGCAAATACAAGAGTTAGAGTGGGGTCTGACTTGTCTGAGGAGTTTGAGGTGAAGGTGGAGGTGCATCAAGGTTCTGTACTTTTGCCATTGATGGCAATTGTGATGGTTAGTCACGGAGAGTGCAAAAGGTTTGATAAGTGAGGTGCTGTATGCTGAGACTTGGTTTTGATGTATGAGACAATGAAGGGAATGAGGGAAAGTTTTGGATGGAATGCATTTCTGAGAGTAAAGAGCTGAAGGTAGACCTTGGTAAAGACAAAAGTGCCTGGTGAGCAAGGTGGAGAGGGAGGTGGTAGTGAGTAAGGTAGATCCATGGCATCAGTTTCTTTTTGACATTGGGGGATGGTTTGATGAAATTTAAATGAAATGCAAACAGGGTTTGCTGAAAAGATCCATTACTAGCAATTTAGATAAAAAAAATAAAAAATTTGCCATTTAGAAGCTAAATTCATTAAATGTACTTGTAATTAGAACAAAATTTGCCACGAAGTGTGCAAAAATATACCATTTGTAACTATTATGGTACAATATGGTTTAGTAATTTCCTGGTCAAAACGCACCAATGGGCATCACCTTGGGGGATGTTGTATTGACCACAACCCCTTATCAAAATTTTATTTATTTTTTTGGGGGATAGTGGCTCCCATTCACCTGGGATTTATGCCTATGGGCATGTGTGGAAAGAGTGTAAAAGCAAATTCAGTGTGGTGGAAGACATGGATCCCAGAGTTTTCACAAAGATAATCGAGTGACCCCAAGTTTGGCAAGAGATTTTGGTGGAAGATGCGAGAAGGGTGGCTGGAGGATGGTGGAACAGAGGAAGTTTTGTGATGAATTCATGTACCTGGGGGACAGGGTTAGTGGTGTGGTGAATTTTGAACTGACATGTATTGTCTGTATAATAGAATGCCTACCTATTTATTGTGTTATAGCATTATTTGTCTTATGTTTATAACTTAGTTTTTAATTTTTTTATTAAATCAGCGAACAATTTGTTTTATTATTAGAGACTAAACCCCATGCCAACATGAATGCCAAAATGAATACCATTGGCGGTTCCTGCTTCATTTGAGCACCAAAGGTTTAGTATTTCAGTTTTTCTAGAAAATGTACATCATTTTTTAAACTGTGTGAATGTGAATTTGTCAAGAAAAATAATGAAAACTCATTATTTTGCTTACTTTTAGTGTTCTACTCTACATTACTTTTTAAAATTCCTATATTAATATTTGTGACAAATTTGTGAAAAATGACACTCTCTGTAGATCGCACTCCCTGGGGTCCAGGGTGATGAGAGAGAGAGAGAGGGGAGGAGACAGAGAGAGAGAGAGGGAGAGAGAGAGAGAGGGGGAGCAGAGAGGGGGGAGAGAGAGAAAGAGAGAGAGAAAGACGAGAGAGAGAGAAGAGAGAGGGAGATGAGGAGGAGATGGAGAGAGAGAGGACAGGAGAGAGGGAGAGAGGAGAGTGAGAAGAGCAGGAAAGAGAGAGAGACAGAGAGAGAGAGGGAGAGAGACAGAGAGAGACAGAGAGAGAGAGAGAGGGGAGAGTAGAGAGAGGGGACAGAGAGAGAGGGAGAGAGAGAGAGATGAGAGAGAGAGGGGAGAGAGAGAGAGGGGGAGATGGAGAGAGAATATAGAGGGAGATGGAGTGAGAGACAGGAGAGGGGACAGAGAGAGCTAAGCAATGGAAGTACATAGACTTACAAACCAAGCTTGTGTGTACTTTGCATTTATCATTCTGACCAGGTCTATTGGTTGTTTTACAACCATTTTTTTTTTTTTTTTTTTTTTTTTTTTTTTTTTTCTGCAGGAGCCACAGGTCATTTAAAGGACCACTATCAGTGATTTGCTCAAATCAGCAAATCGAAAAAATCATCAAAATCAGATTTTAGCATGTACTAAAAGTACAGGATCCTAACATACCTGCAAATGATAAGACAAGAAGCAACCGAATAAGGACAGAATCGGAGATTTTAGTCATTACTGTGCAAACGGGACACTTACTACAACACGTAATTGAATGGAGAATACGTATCTTGGAACACTGCCGTTTTTCCTTTTTATTCAATTCTACAGCTGGAAGGTAAATTATGAGACTTCTACAGACTTATTCTAACTTTGAAGCTATTCCCTGCAATTTCCAAATATTTTTCAAATCATGATAGTGTCTTTAATATAAAAACATCACAATCCTCTAATTTGGTTACCACATGATAGCTTTGTTTTATTTTTCATGCATTATCAAATACAAACATTCATATTATGACTTCACTATGAGGTAATAAGTCAAGGAAAGGTCTGAAAATAATGAATATAGAGAGGAAAATCGATATTGTGCCAATTATTACTGGCTTGAAACATTGAGTAAACGCAAGAAAATATAATCCTAACTTCTGCCTTCTGCTTCTGTTATTACTGTGCAAAAACGACCTACAGCTGTCGGTTATTGCGAACGCACAGGTCAGTGTGGAAGGTTAATGACCTAAATTTTAATGTGCGCTTATGTAACTAAAGTTTGCAGATTTATGTCCGACAAGCTGGATTGAAAAACTTTGATCTGGTGTGCACGGATGGTTGAAGGGAACAGTTCCATTCTATAGCTGTGTGGGGATAGAGCGAATTACTGATAGCAACATTTGTTGAATGGTGGTTGGTCAATGATGTACGGGCCTACGTTCTGTTAGTTGTCCTGGTGTTTTTACTCTTGAGCTGAATATTTTAAGATGTGATGTTGTGTTACTGCTTTGTAAATGGTGGTAAGTCGGGAGCCTGGTATGACGTTCTTCTAGAGATTCCCACTGGAGGTCTGCTAGATGTGGTGACGCGTTTCCGTTATTATAGTGTTAAGAACAAAGCGGGCCGCACGACGTTGTACTTTCTCCAGTGTCATCTTGTTGTTTTTGTAATATGGGATCCCAGTAGCTCCCACAGTACTCAAGCTTAGAGCGGACAAGAGTTTAAATGCGGTTCCTTGACATCTTTGCTACAAAGATGGGTGTTTCTTCGCGAAGCCCAAGCATTTTGTTAGCTTTATTTACTGTTTGAACTAATGTGTTTAGCCCAGCCTCAGGTCATTGCTGAGTTCTACTCCTAAGTAGGATGGTGTTACTGTTGAAGAATCTTCCCATCATATTGTAATCCTTGTGGTTGCCTTGGTTTTATGGGTACCAATGCATGGGTAACATTTGAAGCATAAGCGACATCTGCCATGTAGAATCCCATGCAACAAAGTGCGTCGTATCCTTATGAAGAATCTTCGCTATCGTGAGAGGATTTATTTCTCTATATTGATAAATCATCTGCAAAGAGTCGAACGGAGGTGATGGGTCTCAGGTGAAGATTCTCCCTCAAGTAAGACTCTCTGATTGATGGGTGGTTAAGGAAGGGCTTAATCCTTCCAAGAGCTGTTGTTAATGGCCATGGTCCTAAACTTGGATTAGAGCCGTTGCTGGGGGAACAGGTTGAATGCCTTGCTGAATACTAGGATCACCAATCTGCCGGCTTTCTTATCAAGACTTTTGCAAGGATCATCTCCAAGGCGGCAAGTTGAGATCACAGGATCTTCCCCCGGCGAAAAACATGTTTGACTATTGGGGAGGATTGGTGTATTGGTCGAGGTGATTCATGCAATGGGATGTTGATGTGCTCAAGTAGTTTACATGAGATGGATGTGAGCGATTACTGGACGATAGTTTGCTGGATTTGTTCTATCCCCCTTCTTATAGATGGCGGAACGCCAACATCGTCCCAATCAATTGATTTCGGGAAAAAAGTTTTTGCAGACTGGAGCAAGGCTATCGAACAAGTCTTTAATAACTAGCAGGAATCTGGTCAGGACCATAGCTTTTTTTGGTTGAAGGTTGGCAAAGTTTCGAACTCCATAACCGTGATCGTAAAATTGCCAATGTCATGAATGTTGTTTTCTTACCCAACGAAGGCAGTCATTGAGTTTTCTTAGTGCACAATGAACAAAATTGGTTGTTTAGAGCTCTGGCTTTGTCAGAAAGTAATGATACAGCATGTCCCTCTATGTCAAGGTGGAAATACAAAGAATTCCTGACTTTTAGATTTATGTTAGTTCAAAATGCTTTGGTTTTCACTTTTTCAGGCTTTCTCCAATTACGTCATGGATGTATTGTTTGTGTGCTATCGCTCTTTTGTCCAAGGAGCGACGCAAGCTTTTAAATTTGTCCAGTCGGGCCGGAGAACCAGATTGTCTAACTTTGTTATATAATCTTCTATTCTGCGAATGGGATTTTGATGATCTATTCAACCCCTCGGGAGATTATACTTGGTAGAACCTCATTTTTGAGGAAATTAAAATGTGCAAATCCATCGCTGATTGGAGATGTCTTGAAATCTGCCAAAGTGTTTCAATGTTTGTTCCAGCAAATATTCTTTGTCAACTTTAGGTATAAAGTCAAAGATCAATTTATCAATAGCATAAAAATCGCTTTCTTGTAAAGGTATATCTTTCTCCTGGGTGGTCTGGATGATTTACGGAGTTTTTTTTGGCATTACCCGTTTTGGGTGACAAAATTGATTTTCCCCTATTCTACACTGTGTCTATAGAACTGGACCATTTTTGCTGCTTGTGATTTAGATGCCATTCTGACCTAATACTAGGCATGTTGGTATCATTTTGCATGTATCAATGGAAAGAGGAGCCCCATAGCTATCTTTTGGTTCCGGTTCCCAAAATCAAGTACTGTGGCATTCCGACATTGGATGTTGTCCTAGCATGTTAGAACTTTTCTGCCGTTGCCTCCCTCCATCCATCACTTTTAGATCAGCTTGTACCATACCTATACCTGGTGATCCTGTTTTTGCATAAACGGAGCATGAAAAGAGGATGCATATTAGATTGACATATCTAGGAGATGAAAAGCCGAACAGGGGTCTTCAAGTTTTGGTTTAGCATTTTTAATGTGATGGATCTATCTTTTCAAACCAGAGCACTCAATCCTAAGTCAGAGCCGAGGACTGTGGAAAACAGTGACCCACATTTTAGTTTCACATTTAAACAAATGCCAAAACTTACTATATTATGTTTAGAAGTATCACAATTTGTGCACCAACACAAAGAGAGCTATACAAGAGCATCAATGAGATTTGAAGGTCCAACAACAGAAAGTGTGCATTTTTTCTGTCAAGAAGTCATCGCTCAACCTTCAGCAAAAAAAAACACATGCAACAAAGGAATTCACTTGTCAAACAATTGGACATTTAGGCATTCAAACATGTTACAGAGTGGTTCATCACAAATCAACAACGATGCATCCGATGCGTCCACATATTTTTATTCCGCGAGGGCCCTCGCAGGATAAAAATATGCGGACGCATCGGATGCAGAGTTGTTGATTTGTGATGAACCACTCTGTAACATGTTTGAATCCCTTTCAACAATGAAAATCTTATTGAAAACTTAATTAATATCGTGTATAGAGGCCCACAGTTATTCTCTTACAATTCGACAAAAAAATCCTAGTAATATTTTAGCAAAATCTAAAGCAAAACGATAGTTTAGCAAATCACTGAGAGTGCCTTTAAAACAAAGACATAAAACACCACAAAAGTTAAAGTTAAACATAAAACAGATATTTATCATAGTTGTATTTATTTAATTTGCCATCACATTGCAAAAAAAGGGTTCACAAATTAATCACTGAAGGACATGGGTCATTTGAATGTATTAAAACTCAAAGATGTGTAAAACCTTTAAGAATAGTACATTGTCTTCAAATGAGGATGCAACCTCCCAACAAACCTCTTCCCAAACTCAACTCAATCAATGGAGAAGATGTCTTTGGAGCTGATGATAACATGGCTTTGATCAACATTGATTTGCTTCAGGTATAAACTTGAAAATAAAACTTACAAACCCCTCTCTGGGACATACATGTAATGCAAGTAGTTCAGAAAATCCCTTTAATCAATGAATGCAAGAGCATTTGGAGAGCAAGTCTGGTGGTCATTACATTCAATTTACACAGCATGCAGCAATAGGTTTTGAAAAAATGCAGAGGGTGTCAAACCTACAATTAACTTCACAGTATCCATTTCTATACTGACAAACCAACTGGAAGAAAATTTTGAACAAAATGCAAATGAGCTCATTCATACCATCAACAGTTTGCATACCAAGTGCCATATAAAATCGGACTTTGCATTCTGATCAAGGAACAACTTTGTTGTAAAATAGTTGATGAGCGACATAAAAAATTGTGTTCATATTTACCTTTATGATAAATTTGATACACTATGGAATGATATGGACAAGCTGCTTAAAATTCTATTTCATTTTAAACACTTGGTTGATTACTGTTCTAGTCAGTTAAAGACTTAACTGTTTACCACCACAGCCACTGATAAGTACAATAAATAATAGTAGATTTCAAATAAGTGAGACCTCATTAAAAGTTTTAGGTCTGTCCATTTACCATGAGAGGTAAGAGGACATTATTTTAATGGCCACAGATAAAATGTTTATGGTACTCATACAATGTATAGTAATGTAGCTTGTAAATAAATGTTGACTTAAAATACATTGTTTCACATCTAAGATAGATGTTTCAATTGAAGTATCAGGATGAAAAAACCAGCAATTATATCATTAAACATTGTTATTTGAACATAACTTACCTTTGACACTGCAAAATATCATTCCTTATCACAGCTTTGGAGAATAACGCATTCTTATAGCAATGCACACAT
This sequence comes from Ophioderma brevispina, assembly GCA_023653785.1. Lineage (NCBI taxonomy): Eukaryota > Metazoa > Echinodermata > Ophiuroidea > Amphilepidida > Ophiodermatidae > Ophioderma > Ophioderma brevispina. The sequence continues at coordinate 36,898 of JAMKCH010041116.1, read as the reverse complement.
AACACAATTTATTTTTTATTTGGCTATCAAAAATGGGCCAAGCTTGTATTAAGAGATTAACGCAAAGCGGATTTGACATCCCAGTCAACCATGGCATAAGTCCCATCATCAACAGACCATGCATTGTAGAACTGAATACACCAGTTTCCAGTACTTAAGCTGATTCTGTATGGTAACTCTGTACCATGGACATATCAATGTTTTGTAATGGCAACAAAGGCCTAGTCTCCGCATGGCCAGGGATTGAACCCCTATCAATATCGTCCCCTCAAAATATGCATGAAGTCTCACTGAATTTGAAATCTACTATAGACAGATTTACTGATAACCACACAATTAGTATAACAATTACTGTTATAATATGAATTTTTCCCTGAAGATGGCCAGCGCACATGAGTGTTGAAAAAAAATGTGCGCTTGGTGGGATTCAAACCGGCGACCTCCGTACCTGGCCAAGCACACATGGCTTTTTTTTTTCAACACTCTCAACACTCATGTGCACTGGCCATCTCCAGGGAAAGATTGATAAAATAATCCCCCTTGTCTACCTGGAGAACAAAGTAGTTAAAACTTCAATTACTGTTATAGTCTTGGATAGCAAATTACAATCCTGTTTACGGTGTTGTGATTCTGCTAACTTTTAAATTTGTCACTTGAAATAATTTTCTCCCTTAGCAAAAAGACAGAATGTCTAAAAAAGTGTGGAGAATCACAGATCTTAGGCATACTCTAGATATCATGTTGTGCATTTCATGTAAGCAACCAATTTGTTAGAAAAAATTTCCTTGTGCACAAAATCATGTAAGGAAGTTATTAGAGATGATTCAAACATAATAATTCTATGCTAAACAACTCCACAGAATAGAAAGAAATAATAAGCTTTCAATGGTCATGCTTTGAAAAATTGAACGTAACTTATTTAAAACAAAAATACCACCTTATAAATTATCTGAAATTTACAACACTCTAACCCCCCCCACCCCGCCCCCCCCCGAAAAAAAATAAAGTACTATCATATACAACTTCTTACATAATATTTTAAACCAATTCCAATCTGTATTTTATCATATTTCAACATTACACAATAAAAGCAGCACCAAAACCCATTTTATGAATAAAAACACTTATCAGAACCTTACAAGCACATTTGACAAGATTAACAAGATTAAAAAGCTCCTACAATAGTTCTTTAGCAGCACATAAAGACTTGGCATAATTTAACTGCATTACATCTACACTCTAAAATGAAATAGACAAAAAACCTAAGAGCCTAAGATATTTAAGTTGGACTGGAGGGGCCCCATGTTTACTAAATACACTAATTAATTTTATATGCTTCAAATCCTAGTAGTATTGATAAGCATTCCTGGACTCCATTTTTGTTGGTCATGCTGATTTAAGATTCAAGATTGTTTACTTCCATATCAATATGACATACACCAGTACAAAATACAAATAAATGAAGTGTGAAGGAAAAGTTTTTCAAAGCAACATGATAAATATCAGATTACATAATCAAAGACAACAATAACTTCAGACGGAAAGTTCAACCTAGTTTAACCCTCAATTACTCTACCCTGTTCAATGTAGGGTGGAAACCATGACCCCTTCATTTGCCACTGTATTCTAGACATTTTTTTGGAGGAGAGGTTTCCACGTTGTGCCTAATCTGCTATAGCTACTATAGTTATTTATCATAGTTGCATTATGACATTGGCCTTCCTAGTGTTTATCTCAATGTACTTTATCAAAGATCCCATGTTCCCCTAAAGTGAACACACTATAGTAAGCAACGCATATGTCCAAATCATACTATGTCTACTCTATCAATGCATACATTGATTTGATTACATCAGATAAGGATAATAAATATTGTTCAAGGTGCAAAATATACTCTTGTGCAAAAAAATTCCTCCGACTATTGTGCCTATGTAGGGGTTGGTAGGAATGCCCTTTTGAATAACGGTAATCTCTTTACTTCAGTCTCAGGATTAGGCCTTCAAGATGAAGCATCTTTGCATAGCAAATTCACTCGAAGCCATGTAATCTGTTTTGTCAATTAAAAACAAATGATGGGTCTTACCAAGATGAGGTCCGTGTAGGACAGAAAATGTTGGTAGTTTTTTTAATCACTTTCAAGGAACTGTTTGTACAGAAATCAACATGACAAAATTGGCTTTAAAAACATGCACTAAGGTAAGCAGAATATTTATATTTACTGGTCGACTACAGTGGAGAAGTGGAGTTACAACATCAGTGGAGGGTTTTTTTTTTTACAGATATGTCTACAAAAATAAAATTCACAATCAGGTTAATTTTAGGAGCTACTGGACCCAGTGACTGCGTACTTACAATCCCATAGAAAACGCAATTTAAGTGAAAAATAACTCGGCCACTCGCCTTACTTACTGCAAACTATCTATTAACTAAGACCATCTTCAATTTTACCTACTCAATAAGTTTCAGTCACATTTTATTTACGTGTAAATCTGGACTCCCTGAATAGTTTTTCAAGCCGATGTCCATCCAAAGTAAAGTGAGATACCGTATATTTGTCAAGAAAAAGGGCCAATTTCCCACATACTGTTTGTTCTCAATAATTCCATGAGGAGACAGTGGAATGTGAGATGGTCAATAGAGATTGAAATATTTGGGACTTTACCCTCACTACCTAGCCATTTTTGTAACAAACTATACTTCGTATTTGCAAGTGACACATCATGAAATCCCTGGGCATCATTGAAACGCAGTGTCTAAACACTAAGGGCCACGTAAAAAAAGTAACGAGTTTCTCGTCCGGAACTTTTTCAAAAAAAAGGAGGAGGCAGGGCATTTACTATTTACTATTTTTCAATTTTTTGCTATTTTTTTCCACGAGGGCCGCCATGTTAAATATGGCTGCCAAGGTATATTTAATCCACCGATATTGTGTTATGAGTATACTGATGCGATGTCTGACAAAAACCAAATTGATTGTATCATTTTAGTCCACTTGCCTTTTTAGGTTCAAAAATTCAGAACACCGTGAAAAGTACATTGTTTGGCTTGAAATAGCGATGAAGCTTTAAGTGATCACAGCCTGGTAAAGCACCCCATACCCCTGGAGCTCAGGGGTATAGTCGATAGGAGGACTATGCCTGCGCTAGCTGCATAAGTGATTACCACACAATATGTCAACAGAAAAACCAGCTGTTCTCATCGTTGTAAGTGCCCAAGGTAGTCTTATGTTGGGTGGCTTGAAACTACTTCATGCCTTGCCGGAAAAAGGAAGTGATGAGAACCAAATGCATCGAAAACTAGGCGCGGAGTCCAGTCGTTTTGTATTTGCATAACACGATATTCCGTGTTTATGAATACGAAGCTGAAGCGAACCAACTTTTTAGCGACTGGAAACAAAATACTACAAAAAGCACCGCTCAGGTTTTTTATTAGATCAGAGACAGTCATGCAATATTAATCACCGCGTACATTGGTAGGGACGATCGTGATATTAAAAAGAGTCTAGACGGCGAGCTATATGATCTCTGTGATAAATGTAGAATACGGCGAACAGCTGTTGCATTGCAAAGGTAGAAAAAAAGAGTGTAGACAAATTCTTACGCAAAAATAAACGTACATTTTTCGATTTTTTTAAATTTATTTTTGCTTTTCATGAGAAATAGTAATAATAAACATAAAGGAGGCGGCGGCCAAAAAGGAGGGGGGCGGGGACGAGAAACTCGTATGTTTTTTTACTTGGCCTAAATGATCTATACTGTTAAAAAATTCTGTAAATTACCGGACATCAAATCTACGAAAACTTTTTCGGGGTAAATTCACTAAAAAACAGAAATGCCTCTTTAACTCTTTCAATGTGATAATAATTTATTTCCTAAATTTGAATTTTGGAGTTTTTAGATTATTTTACCATGATAAAAAAATCATACAAAAAAAATTTAACTTATTAATTTACGGAAATTACGAAAATTTCTGGCAGCACAAAGTTTCACATAACTTCTGTATAATTTAAATTACGATAATGTCCTATTTCTAAAATATGCCATGTTTTTATCTTTTTCCATAATCTGAGGCAAATTTCTGTACTGCCGTAAAAGTTAGCAAATTTTGACAAAAAGATCTATGTTTTACAGAAAAATTCTGAAACTGTGGAAATTCGCTTCAGAAAAGTTCGTAAATTAACAGAAATATTTTTAACAGTGTACTTGGTGGAGGTTAAGCTGTCACACCCATGATATGGAGAGGCATAATCCTAGCCGGTTTCAATACAAGTAGGGTGTAAACCCATGGCTGTTCAAGCATCCCTAGAACCCTGGGCATCATTGAAGCAGGTCTGAACACCTGTTGCAGGAGTATCGAGGGGTCCACTTTGTCAGAGGGGAAAATCCCGTTTGAGGCAGATTTTTTTCCGGTCGGTGGTGGTTTAGAAGCATATTTTCCTGGTTTAGTTAAAATGTCCCATTGAGCGGGCAAAAGAGGCTGATTTGCATGATTTTCAAAGCCCTCCTTCTCGGGTAAAAACTATATGGGGGGAACATGCTCCCTGCCCCCCCCCCCCACGCTGTTACGCCACGACTGTAGGATACTATACCCGAAGCAAAATTTGGTGATTCTCGGTAATATTGCATTAACCTAGTCTAGTGTCAAACCTTCAATGAGGGATTATATGCCTGAGGAAATAAAGCTCTATAATCCCTCACTGAAGTCTTGATACTAGACTAGTCTGTGCAATATCACATAGAGGAATAACAAAATATTTAGACACATCAAATTTTAAAAAAATGACTGATTGTGACATATATAATCTGCAAGATACCAATGCTATGCCTCTAATAAAATACAGCCAGTTATTGTCAAGTTAACCCTCTGAGGTCACTTATCTTACAGCATCTCTGATTGGCTCATTACATGATATAATATGATATAACCTCTTAGTAGCCAATCAAAATAGACCTTATTATACAGCGTACAAACATTCAGTTTTTCGTAACCATGTCTCTGATTGGCTAAATATATCATATAACACAATGTGTAGCCAATAAAGGGCTGGAGTGGTACAGATCTCACAGGGTTAATGACGGATGCTGGTATTTGTTCATCATTGCATCATAGATTCTCTTATAAAGAGATTCAATAATTATATGCAGAGATACAAAAATAATCTGAATATATCATAACATATTATTTGCAATAAGCATATTCTATAATCATAATTTAATAGACAAAATTAAATTTCTTTATCACAATAAAGTGAAATAATAAACATCAAATTCATTAGCTAGACATGGAGTGGAGTGTTATTCGTTGGGTTCATAGGAATAAATAGGTACAACGGTAATGATTATTTGCTTCAATGCCAACGTAAAATCATTACAAACATTTCTTCATTGATAACTTGAAATAAAGTTTGCTCTAAACATTTGAAGCAAATATTTTGCTAATATCTAGGCTATGAAAACAACTATCGTATTGTCTGTCATAAACACCTCTGGGGTGGGAAATTTGTCCAAAAAGTGAAGTTTATTTATAAGTCATTTCAAAAAAATTTTTTTAATTTTTTTACCCCCCCCCCCAGTTATGATTCCATTTCAAACCAGAGCCAGCCTGTGTGGGGTATCATGGTATCCGTATACAAAAAAGGATCACTCTTAAAGTAAGCTTAACCACATCTAGCACTACTTTATGAACTCGGTACTGTATATACAACTATCAGCCTTGAGTCGCATGGGCTCTGGCCCTCACTCTCAGCAGGCCTGTACCGAGGGGGGGGGTGGGGCCGGGGGACGGTCGCACCCCCCAAAATTCCTCAAAAGGGAGAAAGGTAAAAGTTCTGACTATTTTTATTTTAAACTAGAATTCGCGGTTCTCGGCTTTCGCGCTCGCTATATTCAAAGAATATAAGCTGTGGGCCGCCAAGACCTTTGACCGGCAACGTGACCTGTGGTCTCATTAACATATGAGGGGTCGCATTTTGCACCTATGACAAAAGTTTGGTTCCAATTGAAGTTAAAAAACTTTTCAATTGAGGTCAATTAAAAAAAAAAAAAACTTAACAATTTTTGACACACACATCCACACAACACACATACAAACATACATACACACGCACAACGCCATTGATAAGTGGTCCTGCCGCTATAGCTGGCGGCCCACCATCAAAAGGTCAAAATGAGAGAAAAAATGATGACGGAAAAAAAGTTCTCATTTTTGGTGTTGAGATGTTCAAAACGTCAAAAAAATGCCCATTTTTTTGGGGTTAGGTCCGTTTTTTCGAAGACCCGCACCCCCCGTAAAAAAAAAATTTATGCGTCGGCCATGCCTCTCAGCCTCGGCTTCGGCTGCCTAGGGCCACATAGTGCGGACAACCACATCAACAGATAGTCAGTTTGCAAGATGCCAAATCTGCCACCAATATTTTGCAATTGCGATTGTTAGGGCGTTTACTTGGCACAACAAAGCTGTTTGATTCATGCAAATTTGTCTCTCTTATTCTAGAACAATTTTGACAACTAATATTAGTAAGGCAACATGCAACGCTATTGTTTTGCATAAATCAGACAAATCCATCGCGGGAAATCTTACCCTAGAGGCCTACAAAGAATTCAGATTTGTATGTTATTGCACCCTTATGTAAAACTAGATAAAATCATTATTTGCCCACCTTTTGTGAAATTTACACAGGATATAGATAGTGGAAGAGTAAAACAGATGTCACAAGTGTGTCGGTGTCGATATTTTGGTTAATTCCGGGTTGTATAATAAATGTGATCAACAGCTGTGCATATGGTGGGTGATTTTTGACATTTAAGAAAAACAAGGGGCGTTTCAAGACAGCGCTTTACAGACAATGATATGTTAGACCAAAGTTTCTATAACAATTAAATCCTCAGAAGGGTTTGTGACGATACCTCGAAAACTATAACCACAAAAATTAGATGTTACCGTTAAGAGAAGTTTCAAAACTGTGAAGCTATCACCAATGTGCAGTTAGGTACAAGTATAATCCGTAGAGAGCAACTTAAAAAAAATTAAAATGAATGTAAAATGAATTAAGACACATCATTGATTCACCCAAAAGAGACAAGTGAAAGAGATGCCTGCTAGAATTTTATAATTATTTTCTACAGGCTATATCACAGAAGAGGAAGAAATCAGCAGTTCACAGATATTAATCTACATTAAGTACATATTGTAGTACGTGCCATACAGAAAGTGAGACTAACAATATTGTTTCTGTCATTATTCAAGAGTGCTATCAGTGTTAAGCACATGTCAGGGTAGGTTAATCTGATTTACCAAATTTGATAGTGCCTTTAACTCTCTCTCAATTGGACATAAATACATACACATAGAAATTATAAACCCATGTGATCACGTTAAACCAGGATTATAACGAAAATTTGCACGGTTATAGTATCAGTCTCAAAATTGTCGGTGCCTATTAAGAGGTTTTTTTCTGGGGACACTCTGCACATCAACAAATCAGACTGTCTTGTTTCATAAATTGCCATTCTGGGTATACTTTGATGCAGCCAGCCTATGTGGCTGTGGTGTTAACCACAATCATAAGTTAAAGAGGTTTTCCTATAGGTACTCATCAAGTCTGGTTTGAGGAATAAAAACTCCAAATCAGTTGTCAAAAGGTGTCACCAGTATAGATTTTTGTTTTATTCTGGTTTTGTCTAATAAATGCGACTTTCAAACAGCTGTGCTGGGCCATCATGCCCTTGATAAACTATTATATCGATACAAAGCACCACATTACAAACGTTATAAAGTCAGTCTGTACCAGGAATGTGCTACCAATATCTGTCTCATGTAATAGCATATGAGAATCACACGTTTATTGATTAACGTATGTATAAAATGGTAAAAGTTCAAATTTTGTGTCAAAATTTTCAAAAATGAGCCAAATTAGTCAAGATATGTGAATCAAAATATTTTAAATTGGTAAAACATTGAAAAGTTGGAATATAAATTGCAAATTTGTTAAATTTACCAAAAGATCCACAGATGGCTATGGTCTCATTTGTCATAAATATGGATTCTACCCAGCGGATTCTATTCCAGACTATTAAATTCATGTCTTCCCAAACAAAAACATGAACCCCAGGGCAAAGTGCCAACAGTATTAAAATTTCAGTAAAGAGACAATGGGGGAATCTTAATTAGTTATTGCCAACACTAGTGTTGGGGACTTGGTAACACTGCACTACTCGATGACGATTTTTCCTAGAATTATTTAATCTGATTTTGACCGTATAAAGGTAACTTCTGTTTTGTGCAAAATGTTCTTTATAAGTACTGAATACTCCCTTACAACTTGCTATGGTATATGAACACTATTTCAAAACCTTGTAAATATACCATGTTGGGGATTTTTCTCAGAAAGTGCAATGGCTGAAAACTGTAGTAGAAAGTTCTTAATAAAAGATTAATCTGCTCCCATTTCCAAAGTCTTCCACCTCAAGGAGAAAATTATTCAAAAATTTAGTTTCACATTTTTGGAAATAAGAGTACATTTCAGCCTCACACTGTACTCAAAAATCTATGTATCTTGAGTATTTAAAATTGTTTGAGGTCTACATGAGAAACAATGTATTCATTACTGTTCAGATTGATACAAAAAATGTAAACACATACTGTGTAACGAGTCAGCAGTGGTGGGTGTAGAATTACAAAATTACACGGCTGAACCATCACCAAATCGGTTTCTAAGGAAATTTGAGGAGCCAGGGTAGATGGCTTCGTTCCCTGCGTAGGAATGAAAAAAGAAGATCTCTTACAAGAGCATCGTCTGAGAGAGCTAATGGTGGCCATGTGTTTTTTACTGTTCATGATGGATATAAAATGTAAAAAAACATACTTTGTACAGTCAGCCTTGTTTGGGTGTAGAATTACAACATTACTCTCAACAAAATGCAGTTTGGCTCTACATTACACTGCAGTGGCTCAGAGCTTTAAATTGGATCAACTTTTTTCCACAATTTCAAAATGATGCCTTTTAAGCCTAGTTGTAAGGATGTTTGGGGGGGTTAAAGGGGTTTAAGTGGGTACCCCTGCTCAATTTTCAGGAAAATAGATCCCTAATGGGACCAATTTCGGTGAACATATACCCCTAAGGCGACGGAAATAAAAAACCCTGTTTTACGAGGCCCGACCGACTATGATTTTTCAGTTTTGCAGAATTTTTTTTTTTTAGTTTTTCCAAAAATCATGTAAAATCAGCCTGTTTTCGCCCAAAATTATCGATTTTGGCAATATTTTTAAAGAAAACTGGTTGTAAAATGTTTCATTTTTTCTCTAGATTTTTCAGATTTTGGGCTATTTTAGGCCAATTTTGAGCTCCAGAAAAGAAAAAAAAATTAAAAAAAGAAAAAATTTCGCCCGGACCGACGACCCTAATCGACCTCCCCTCAAAAGGGCCGCTCGCCCGTAAAACAGGGTTTTCTTTTTTCGTCGCCTAACGGGACCAATTTCAGTGAAAATATACCCCTAATGGACCAATTTTCAGTCAAAATATACCCCTAATTGGACTAATTCTCAGTGGAAATATACCCCTAATGGGACCAGTTTTAGTGAAATTATACTAGTTTTAAGTGAAAATATACCCCTAATGGGACCAATTATGTAATAAAATTGGATTGATTCAGATCAGCCCAAATTTATTGGTCGGCTATGAGTTGCAAAATATTACATCTCATTATATTGGGCTCGACTGCGTCTCGCCCAATATTTTAAAACTCATAGCGAGACCAATACATATTGGGCGCAAATATCCAATTTTATCATTATCATGCGTAGGATCCGGTATTATCGCGGAACCTGTCCTCAATATGTGAATAAAAGATATTTAAAATAACCAATATACAGAAAAATGACACTTGTGCTACTCCAAGAAAAAATACACACTCAGGGATATTTTGCTGATATGTTTCAGTTAAATTTTCCTCTTTGTATCACTGAACCAGTCACAATCACAACTGAATTTGATACCCCTAGCAGGACTAGAACTGGATTATTGTGAATTGAATACTGTAGCGGTAGCCTCATTTGCAGTTAGTCCTTTTTTCAATCAATCAACTTTTTTTGGAATGAGCATGGGTACCCAACTAGAATCCCCCTAGGTTTTTAGCTGGCTTCCAAAATGACCAAACTATCTCAAAATCCACTGAGTATACAGAACGCTCTTGTGTGATGCGGAACCTGCTTTACTGAAGGATAAATTGATCCAGATCCTGAACCCAAAGGGTTGGAAGGTATGTACCAAAATGTACAAATATTAAAATTCCATTAGGAATCTAGGCAAATTTGTTTTTAAAACCTTTACTTCTCAATAACAAAAATATAAATTTCATTCTATAAAATAAACAAAATTTTACTGTTACATTGATCAGAGGAATGGACATGAGAGATACATTTGTGAACTTTAATCACCTGTTCATGTTCCAGAGACAGTTTCTCCAGGATATTTTATTACTATGCTCTTGACATAACACTCTATTCATTTATATACTACATGGCAAGAGGAGATGTTGTCAATGAACTATGATCCTGGAACACAATATGTTTCTTCATCTCATTTGGCAGCTGTAACCTATATTAGGCATATGAAAGTTGATGTTATGTTTGACGTAACCCGCCCGCGTTATGATTTTCTGCCCGCGTTTGAGACGCTGAAATCCCAAACAAGTTCCTTAGTTTTTGTTATTTTAAAGATGTAATCAAACAAGGGACTATGCTTGGGTCAGTAGGGTATTACAAAAAAAATGATCTTTTGGTTCAGGTTGGTTTGTTTGTTGTAGGGGTCCCACCGGGTGGGCAATAATCTTGGAATATAGGATGCAGGTTCAAACTTGTTGGAGCCTATAATATATTTGTTAAATGAGAAATAAGAGAACTACAAATTCAACGTATAGCTGCCACATGAGTTTGGTTCCAAGAGCACAGTCTATTGACAACATCTGAATCTTGCACATTACATTATCAATACCAACTCAGCCATATTAAGCAATAAAGATATCGCAGTATGTGATGCCAGAGCTTATGAATTATAACCTAGACAACATCCTTCATCTCTAAACCTTCTCAACCATAGATCCAATAAATATATTTCTTATACTTAAAATATTACAATTATACAATTCATCAATAAACCAAGAAGTGACACAAATGACCATCTTTCATTACATCAATCTGTGTCACTTCTGAGATATCACATGACCACCAATCATACACTATAGATGAACAAAATATAAAAATAAAGCCCACTTGCCCCATTAAAATGGAGCTAGGATAATTTTCATCTCAAACTCTACGAACAATAAACGTCTAGATCTTCTGATGAGCACCAATGGATGGAATTAATAATGTCAATTGTCTGGTTGCCATGGTGACCAGTCATCTGTTTGGGCATCTACCAACTGTGGGGTATAGTAAACAGTGTAATGACTTGAACCTGGTAAAACAAGAAAATGAGATGATATATCAGGTTAAACATTACAATGAAAAAAGGAAGACAAAAGACAAATATTGTAGAAATGGAATGTGGGCTACTGTGTGTGATTGAGAGGAGGGCAATTATGTCAAAGTATGATTTCAAATTGTATTCTGAAATGACTGAAAACTGATGAACTCCAGGAAAATCTTGGACTGAATATCACAGCTGATTTCAAAGAATACTAATGCTATTTAGAAAAAAAAGTGTGGCATTGTGTGATGCAGTAGAAACCATGCTAGAAATAGCACTATAAGTGTATTCCTTCCGATAACTCACTACCCAGTGGAGTGACAGTCTAGGAAGTAAAATCACCAAATGACCCTTACGAGAATCATTTAAGCTATGTAAAATGTGGCTACTTATACATCAAAAACAGATTAACCCTAACAAAGACTCACTAAAATTCTCTGTGCTGAGACTAGAAAATGCAAGAAGTCCAAAAAGATGCGAGGACATCATCGTACAAACATACAATGTGCACAAAATCCCTGAGTGGGACACCCTTGTGGCTTGCCATCCCTGGTCATGGGACTGGGGTGCTGGGCCCTTGGTTCGAATCCCACCCAAGATGTTTGATCTTCTTTAGCTTCTATCCCTAGACCCCTTCCCTTCCTCCTGGGAAATGAGAACAGTGTTAGGGATATGATACCTTCCTTTTTCTCAGGTAAGAGGTACCCTCATGGCAAAGACTCACTAGAACTGACTGAGCTGAGGTTAGAAAATGTACTAAGTCTAGAAACAAGAACAGTGTTAGGGTTATACCCAATGAATATTTCTAAAATGAGAATTCTAGATTCTATAACAGATTTCACTGCTGTCTTGGTAGTTCTCCTTTATGTGAAGGTACTGAAAGAGTACAACAGCAGGGCTAACATTTACCCCAGGCCAAGGTGCAAAATCACCAAAGGTAATTGCTGTCAATCCTTTAATATGCAATTGTCTTCTAAATTGATGTGCCCTTTAATAACTGCCTTGAAAATTTGGGTGTGCCCTTCAGAATCCTTATTTTGCACCCTGCACAACGCCCAGTTTAGTTGTGCTGTTGGTTATAAATTACAATTACAATTTTAACCCTTTCTTGCCTATTTGAAATGATGGTCAAGGTGTAATGAACTTTGAAACTTGTCTAGTCTATACTTTGTTCATCACCTAATAGGTAAAAATACTTTGGCTTTTGTTTATTTGCCATGAAAGTACTTCCATTTTACATGCGCACCTCTTGCTGCATGCACTGGGCCTGTTGCGATAGTGTTGCTTGTAGTTAGTCTGCCCTGTTCTATATCAATTCACAACATTAAGAACCTTGCCTATTTGGTGATGAACCGAGTATATCACTCACCTAGTTGGGTCATCTTTTTCACTAAAAGCTCCTTTTGGTAACTGTACTACATTGGTTCTTTTCTCATCTATACCATAGCTAAGAGTAATCTTTAAAAGAATAAAGAAACACAAACACACTTAAATATTAATCACAGATGAGATATAGTGAGATGAACTTAACAAATAATGTACAGGGTCACAGTTTCAACACATTATGTCCCTTATTTTATATGATCTCTGCTTTGAGGCTATCAGCTAGCTAGAGGAAACAACAACACGGTTCAAAATATCGTCTGCAAAGAGTTGGGATGTAAATACTGTGGGAAAAGACACTATAAATGTTAGGGTCATTTATAACCACCTATCTTCCCTTTTTCTTCCTTTATCTTCTTTTTTGTCTGTCCTTTCATCCTTCTCTTCTCTTTCTCTCTTTCCCTCTCTTTCTTACACTCTTCACACCACACTGCTCTCACACACACTCACTGACATTCTCCCACACACTTGTACTCGTATGATGGTATTATATGGCGCATTTGCAAAATGAGCAATGGTTTACTTAATAAGTGTGGTACATAACTGATAAAAAATCACTTCCTTGAGAAAAAGGGGTCAGTGTGGTCAAAATAAGAGTCTGATTGGCACATTTTCTTACAACTTAAAAAATATATACAAATTGCTTTGATAAAAATGCAATTTTGGTGTTCATTTAAAGTGAATTTCCCAGTGCTTCTAAATATATGAACTCAAGATATCTCAAATGTGACTGGTTCCTGGTTTTGTAAAAAGAGTCACAATTGAGTTTTGGTAGAGGAATGTACCCACATTAAAGATGATAAATGCATCTGGCCATTTAGGGTAAATTGATCTTATAAATCATCAAGAAAATACTCTATGATGTAAGTGAACTCACCTGCTTTGAAAGTAGATCCGGTTTAATAGCTCGAAGCGATTGTAGATGAGAATTAAACTTGTTTATTCTAGTTAATGGATGCTTAAGTAAAATTTCTGCAATAAAGGAAAAAAACAATGAAATTATTATATGTTAGTAACTATTACATCACCCACTTGTAAAAGTTGTACCAATTGCAATATAAAGGGTTATCCAATGTCAAAAAAAATTGTTTGAACTGCAATCTATGTTTTAGCATATCTGCAGAATGTTTTTACTCAATTCCAATTCACTATGGATTCACACCAGTAAATAACGTGAGAAACAGGTAAGTCCAGCCCCCACTGCAGATGAGGTGCTTTTTTTTGGTGACCCTCGCCTAAGTATACCCTAAAAACTGAGAGAAAAGGCGAGATCTGGGTTGCAAATCATGGTTGCTATCAATATTAAGTATAAAATCTGTAGGAATATCAAAAAAAGTTTGTCATTGATATGTTATTTTGATCCGACAAACCAATTTTAACCGTATTCTTACAGGGAACACCTGACTGAAAAAGTGCTGTGACCTCCAGGATCCACGGTGCATGCTAGTCTTCGCAGTCCAGTAGCTCGAAAATTTTGGGGATAACTACCCTAATTTCATGATTGATTAGGTAGGAGATATGATGATCTTCAAGCAGAATGTTAGCTTTAAGGTCTGAGATGTTCCATTGAGGAGAAAATTATGTTTTCATCTCGCCCATTTTGTACATGAACGAATGGGACCAGTATTTAGTGGTGTGAAACCCTATGATGATATGAGCAAATATGTATATTGTTTATGGCTAACTGTATACTAGAGTGTGGGCCTGACGTTTTGATCCTAGCAGGATCTTTATCAAAGGTAAAGTGGAAATATGGCTACTGAAAATAATTTGCAAAGCAGTCTGTGGGCCATTAAAATTATATACATAATTGCTATCGCATTAAACTGTACATCTAATTCAAGTCAAACTTTAATAATAATAATAATAATCAGTTTTTATATAGCGCTTTATCACCGTAAACAGTCTCCAAGCGCTGTTGCCTATTATTATTACACCGCCATTAGGAAATCGTCACAATCATTTCGCTTCATCTAGGTGGCTGCTGGCCAAGCGCACATCCCTATCAGCACTTAGATTGTAATATCCCCCATCACATGACAGCTCCCCAGCTTTCGCTTGGGTCGGCGAGGCAATTGAGATTAAGTATCTTGCCCAGGGACACAAACACGTTAGCCACGGCGGGGCTCGAACTCACGCCCTAATGATCACGAGTCCTGCAGTTTTCCACTGGACCACACATGCTCTCATAAAAAAATGAAGCTAGGTGAGTTACAATCTTTTAAATGAAATAAAGAAAGTTTTATGTTGAAATCAAATTTAGGGCACTCCTCTCATGCCTATTTTTAATTAAAATTGCATTTTTATGGAGAATTTTGTGGTAAAATTTTAATCTTGATGTGGTATAAAAGCTGAACAGAAATAAATCATTTTGGGTTTTTTTTTCTTGTTATGGAACCTGCCCCCTGTTAAGGGGCACTGTGTGTCACAAATAAATGGGAATGTTTTGTATCATCTTTCAATATGTCAATGCCACCTTTACTAATCTCTTGGCAGAAATTGGGATTGCTTTGAAATAAAAAAAAAACATGGAAAATAGTGAAATATCATTTTCACTTTCTTCAAAAGTTTGACTTTGCATTCTCTGCATCATTTTCATTAAAACTTGTAATTTATGTACCAGGGATTAATGTCTTGGGCAATTAGTTAATGTGATGGGCAATTAGTTAATGTTGGTAGACTATTTGTAAAGTCAATGGCGAAACACAGGAACTAGACAAAGCTTAATAGACTTACCAACAAGTTGGTGAAAAGGTAAGACCTGTATATGTACTATGCAGATTTTTTTTACTTGGACATAAAAGCAATATGGTAAGCCTATGCATGCTTTTCTTTTCTTTTTTGTTCTTGTTTGGCACCTAAATTTTATATTTTTTCAGAGAACTAAATAAGAGCCAATGTCATAGACCTAATGCAACAAATCTGTTTTCGCTTAGCTAAATAAGCACATGGGTTTCCAAGACAAACTTTATTCTTAGCCTTGCTTACCTATAATAAATCCTATGGACACGTCATCAGGGAGACGTATTCTATTGCACACACTTTTGAAAGTACCACCACTGAAGAGAAATACACAGAAAACGATAGAGGTCAGATAATGAACACAGGTTATACTTCCTGTAAGGGGTTTAAGGTGAATTGTGCAAGATTGAAAGTCATGTAATTTTCAACTTCCAACTTTAATTTCAATATCATCACATAAATCATACAAAGGCTTCTTTATAGAAACAATGATATTGAAGAGATGATTGAGAGGCCAGATATCATCCCTTAAATCTAAGAAGTTAAATATAAACCAAACAAAATGCACACATACACATAATTAATGTACGGTAATATCAACATACATGTACAAAATAAAGAGTACAATATATATCCAGGTACAAAGTGTTTAAAGTTGAGAAAAGATATACAACATTTTAGAATTATTTTTTGGTAATTTGACTCATTGTGATTCTTCCATGTAAGATGTTCATCAATGATGACCCCTAAGAATTAAATCTCATAAACTCTCTATACCTTATCAAGGAAACATTAAAAGAATCTCACACATCAACCTCTTATCATTGAGAAGAGAGTTCTTGTTTTTATAGACTATAGCTGTATTATATGGTCTAATATAAACATGAGAGACCTTTAAAAACCCTCTCTACCCTGTTAAAACTATCTTTACAGTTATAAACATGGTGGGTCTTTTGTGATGGCTTCCCAAATTAATGTCATTTGGGAACTTGGGAAGCCATTTTAAAAAAAAGCACTGACGACCTATGACCTGTGTGCTTTGACCTACGATGCATTGTTATGGCCGATTCTGAATATGGAATAAAATATAATAACGTTTAGGAGAGAACTCAATTTTAGAAGTGACATGAATGATTGCCTTGCAACTCAAAACTAGGGAGTTATTAAGTGAGAGATTTTAAACCTCAATGGGGGGGGTGTGGTGTCCTTCAAGCAAGACGCAGAGACAAAGAGCAGACGATGCGGCCAAGCCTCTTCAATATAGAACACACTAAAATGAATCGAAATTAACAGCAATACAGACACAACCAACAAATTGATTTAGAAGCTTTGATTTGTGTATAGTTTGTGTTAAACCAATGACTACAAGTAAAATTTTTGAATTTTTGGGCCGCCTACACCGTAGCTTTAACCAAAAAATGGAGTCAAATTACCCAGGAAAATACAATTTTTAGTGAAAGAAAATGAAGAAAAGTTTTGAACATTTACAGAAAAGTTTGATAATTTGGAAAGAAACTTTATAAAATGATAAAATTCAGCAAATCATTTTTTAGAAATTAAAAAAAAAAAGTTCTTGGGGAGAGGTTGAGAAAAGGGAGTCAATGTGGCCAATCAACCCAGTCACCCATATTTTTCAGTGAGTCCCACCCCCGGCCACTGACTAAGGAGCCAAATGGGAATAAAGAAGTTCAAATGTGTTTTTATCACACCATTAGGAAAGGTTATTTCCAGAGAGGTACTGGCATTGGGGGAATTCCCATTTTTTTCTAGGCCTGGTGACCAAGTGATGGTATGACTGAGGTTGGTGGAATCCCCCCCCCTTCCAAGTATTCCATATCATGGCACAAACCTCACAAGCAAATATCACATTTTCTTCTCACGAAAATTTGATAGAAACAATTTCATTTGCAAGTTGGGTTTCCAAGAAAAATAATGCTTACACAAATGCACAGTACACACCAACCCATTCTATATTCTCACTCATATTACATGGGTGGAAATCCTTAAAGATGATTTGTCACTGCCACAAATTATGGCTTGTTACAAAAAAAATTAAAATGCTAAATGACATTTCAGTTAACTTCTACATACCACACAGCATCCAGCAATGTGAACATGGACAATAGAGAAACACAACAAAGCCATACAATGGGATAGCCATTATCTGAATGTGAATGAACTTCCTATCAATTGTGGCTTGCTACAGACATATAGCAAATAACAAATAGCTACAAGAGCTACCTGGATGAGCTCTGCAATTCTATGCCTTAATATCATTTTCCATGACTAATTCTGTCCTCATAAAATGCCACACATGCATGTATACACAACATGCATGCAACACAACACCCCACACAACCACACATGCCAATGCAGCACATGCATGCATGCAATACACACATGTAACACCCTCACACACACCACACGCATTCATGCACCACACACATTCACCATACACATTTGTACGCACAGAAATGTTAGTTAACATTTAATATTCACCGAGGAGACAAATCCAAATTAATTTTGCAACCATGGATACCAACCAACCAAACCACTTACTATTGAGAAGCATGGAAATTCCCTACTCTACCACCTCCTCCAATCGTATTTTTTATTCGTATCATTTGAGCTTCTAGCATAGCCAGAAACTGAAACCATGTAACCAGCCTTCGTGAGTGTCCATGTATGCATAGATGTGCATATTTGTGAGTGTTTGTCCTCACTTGCAGATGAACACATGCACATATACACATACCATGTGTATACACACACCTACGTACATACATACGCACACACACATGGATACATACATGCATGCATTTCCCAGCAAACAAGCACCTTTTATTTAATACAATCTAACCGAGGACAACCAACATACACACACACGACCACTATTCCAACCGCGGTATTATACCCCTAAATGTGGATCCTGTCATTTGTGTGTTTTTATCCTCCTGGCTTGAAAAGCAGTAGGGGGATATTGTGATAGCATATGTGTATGTATGTGTATGCGTGTGTTTTAGTTTGGTTAGGTTTTCATTTTTCATGTCTCCTTCAAAAAGTTGAAGTCCGATTTACACCAGAATTGGGTTTAGGGTGCAATAGGGGTTCCTTCATGTGTGGGTGATGTCAAAGGTCATGGAGCAAGGTCATCTGAGGTCATGTTCCAGACTGCCATCTTGCCAGGGAGATGATGCAAGTTTACTTGCAGTATTTTTACATTATTTAATTGCTATCTCCTAGGTAGGTCTACAGCTAGAGAAAGCAGACATCTGTGTCAACTAGCCACTTGTTGTTTTAAAGGGCGATGGCCCGATTTAAAGATGTGAAGTTTTCATCTTGATAGAATGGCCTTCACTCCAAAACCCAATCTGTAAATTCATCCGTTTTGATGCGAGAGCTAAAAACGTGATCTTGTAAGCCCATAGAGTACTCTGTACAATTAATATTGGTCGACCAAAATGGGGCACATTTTCGCTCATAACTTCCAAACCGAACATCCTTTGGCTCTAAGATTTCACAGGGTAAATGAGAAAAATAGTAGCTTTCTTCTGGTACCAAAATGTTGAACACTTTTGGTAAAATCTGGGGCTTCTGGGGATGAGGCTATTAGTGATCGGGCCATGGACCTTTAATGCCAATTATTTTTTTAATTTAAGATTAACTAAAAGGTCTTTTAGAGAACACTGAAAAATCATTACATCAGCCTTAGACACTCAGCTCAAGTCCCCATAAATATGGCAATTTGCAATTTTTAGACACCAGAGACACTATTTTAAGGACACTAAGACACCTACTGAATGAATACTGGAATGAAATAACAATAAAGAAATGTAGGTGTCTCAACAAAAGGTACATTGGATACATTTGGTTTAGTTTAGGACACAATCAACTGTCATAAACCCAAATACCGTCCTCAAATGGCTTAAAATGCATGAAACATACTATATTTTTTCTTTGGCTGAACTCCTTCCACATAGTTGAAACCTGCTTATGAAAGCAAAAACCTGTGGGAAAACGGTTGAAATACAAGCCTAAATATTTGCCATGTAGAACTTCTTTATTAGGCATTCCTACATTATCAAAGCACAAGGTGGCTTATCATCATTTGTTGACATGCAAGATCTTCCCGGGGGGGGGGGCACTTGTATTCAAAGGTGGATATGATGCGTGAACATGGACTTCCAAAATGCACCCTAAACAAGTATTTCCACCGACTAAAAAATATACCCTAACAACTATTTTTGTCTGATTTTGCTACACTAAAGAAGTATTTCTGTAAGTTTTGCTACCCGAAACAAGTAAGAAATGCAATGTGTCGATAACATAACACCCAAGTCAGTGTTTTTTTAAAAAACTTTACAATATTTTTGATCTCTGCTTAATTTGAGTATTACACGTACATCACAATTTCAGGATTTAGAAAAAACATACCCTTTTTCCACATTTTGCTGTTTTTGACACCCTAATCAATGTACGCGCGTACATCGCCGTTGGAAAAAAGATACCCTTTTTATGTGTTTTCTTGTTCACGCATCATATCCACCTTTGAATACAAGTGACCCCCCCCCGGGAGATCTTCGCAAAAGAGACTGCTCAAAATCGGCCATTAAAGTCACATTCAGTAAGAGGTTTGATGGTGATCATAACCTCTTTTGTTTTGAACCCTAGACAGAGGACCACCAAAATAAATCTATGCTAAAATTTCAGTAGATTCTAACACTGTTTAATTTTATAATTTTTTTTCAGTTCCCCATGGCATAGGCCACTTTAATTGTCCAGATCTTGACATTTAAAACATTATGGCTGGTATTCTGAAAGGGAGACTAACTTTAGACCTGGGATTAAACCAAGGTTAGTCCTACCTGAGTGGACCTTTTTTCCTTTCAACATAATCTAAAATGTGCTGTAACAGATGAGAAAATTCCTCTTGGATGGGCCGTTGCAGCCCATCCTTGAGGAGTTTTCTCACTATTACATTTAACTTTCACAGTATTTTGAAAGAAAAAAAGTCCACTCATGTAGGACTAACCCTGGTTTAAACCTACGACTAAAGTTAAGTCTCCCTTTCAGAATACCAGCCTATTTTAGCATCAAACTCTAAAACTGATTATACACAGCCAGGTTCTTCATAGAAGTACCTACGTAGAAGCCAAAGTTCAGCTCCCTACCCGTACCCGGCTCCCTGCATGGGTACCACATTGCTGGCTACAAAAGTGGGGGGGGGGGTGGGGGGTGGGGGGTAGGACACCATCTGCTCGATTTGGGCATTGGGGATTTCCAAACGGTCATTTGTGGAATTGCTACGTGCATTTACTATGGCAGTTTCGGTCCCAGTGACATTATAAAATCATCTCTTAAACCTTTGTTCAAAAGATCTTAGTAATATCATGAAAATTTAGGGAAAAAAATATTGACTTCAAAATCCGTCGGGGTTAGTGGATTAACCCCGCTGATAAATAGTGTAATTTCCAATAACGGTCATTTAGATATAAATATTCATGATCAGGCCTAGTCTTTAGTCAAGTCTGTGTGTAATCGTTCGATATGTGTAAGAGCGTTCTCCTACCGCTACTAGCACCTTTTTTTGAAGAGCGCCCCCAATTTTTCAAAAAAAATTGAGATTTTTACACGGTTGCATTGGTAACTGGTTAGTAAACCATACCTGTGAATGGTTAAGCTCGAAAATGTCTGTCTCACACAAACGAAGGAATTTTGTAATTAGATAATTAATATCGGGATCCCCGATAATAATTCAACGGCTGCTGGAAACGGCCTTCCAATGTGAAATAGCCGGGAAATAGCGCCATGTACGTGTCTACGCTCATCCATTAGTTGTTTTATTGGTTCAGGCAAATCAAGTTGGAGGTTATTTTCTCGAGGTGGCACTATTTCATCATGGACGGACATAAACGTAGCATTTCCAGTCCTGCCGTTAAGTCCAATCTGGGATCCAAATTCTTATTATAAAATCGCTTATTTTATTTTATTTTATGCGCATTTTTTAGCATTCTCGTTTGCAGGTATAGTTTCCTATATAATCACCAACGTAACTCTGCCAAAATACCAAATTTTGAAAACTGGGGGCGCTCTTCAAAAAATGTGCCATTATTGCTTTAAGTCTTTGAAACAGACTAGCACCCGGAAGTTGATGCAGTTTTGAATTCGCTGTTGCTGTTAGGTTGGCAAGTCCAACTTTTTTTTTTTTTTTTTTTTTTTTTTTTTTTTTTTTTTGTGGCAATATCTTACAGATGCGACCAAATTTGTATGTAAGATTAGGTACACATGGATTACTAAGGCTAACGGTTCAGATGAGGTAAGTCGGGGGACGAGGCTGTGGATCATGAAATGCCCCTTTAGGGATCATTTTTTTTAAATTTGAGGTTCAAAATAACAGTTGATAGAAAATGGATAATTTCAAATATTAGAAAGGACTGGAAGAGATATGCATGTTTAAATATCATTTCAAGGCAATGATTTCCTTTAACCGGCAATAACTGTGTCCTTCCTGGCAATCCCCAATATACCTGATAATATTTACTTTATTTAGTGACCTTAAATCAACAGAACTATGTTTTATTAACCTGCAAGTGCAGCTCACGGGAAGTTAATTGTTATGAAAAACCAATGATCGCACTTTAATTCATCAAGGTGTGAAAACTGATTCTTGGTCTGACAGAGTTAAGAGATTCAAATGTAAACACTGGCATTAAACCTACCAATATGGAAGTCTATGACACTGGGCCAAAAGAGCAATTTTGAATATTCTTGACTGTCCCCAAGGGGTTGTTTGGAATCAATCCCACAAGCATTGCAAAGTGTCTTATTGTACAGTACTAACACAGTCAGTAATTGGGTAAAAAGTGTTCAGAAGTTTAAGAACCACAAGACATTCATGAATACTAGGCGGGTCCCCGGGTTTCGTGATCACTTGGGTCGCAATCACCTTGCTTGAATGACTCTTGGGGTTCACGGTCCCTTGACCTTGAATGACCCCTAATGACCTTGTCGGACCTTGCAAAATTTTTGGCATCAAAAAATCGACCCCCCCCACCATCACCCTCCAATTTGCATGTCCATACACCAAACGTGTAACACCATTTGACCTTGAAGGACCCCTGATGGCCTTTGATCACTACCAATAAACTCGGTCTTTGAGACGGTAAAGAGCACCCACCCCACCAGTTTCAGGAACGTGCGACCCCGGTCGCCGAGAAAACAGCCGTTTAACCCTCCTTTGACATTGAATGACCCCTAATGACCTTGTAGTGACCTTCAACATTTTTGGCTCAACAATCGACCCACCTCAAAGTTCATGTCTATACACTGTTTCCCCCATTTGACTCGTTTTGACCTTGAAGGACCACAGAGACCTTTGATCCATAACAATACAACCTCGGTCTTGGACGGTCAAGAGGCACCCACCCCACCAGTTTCAGGAGTGCGGACCCTACGGTGCTCCGAGAAACCGCCGTTTAACATCATTTGGACCTTGACGACCCCATAATGACCTTTCGTGACCTTCAAAATTTTCGGGATCAAAAATCGACCCCACTCCAAGTTCCTGGCCATACACCAATGTTTACCCCATTTACCTTCTTTGACTTGAATGACCCTCCGATGACCTTTCTTCCACTAACCAATACAAAACCGGTCTTCGGAAGGTCACGGGGCACCCACCCCACCAGTTAAGGACCGTGCGGACCCCGGTCCGAGCAAATAAGCGCAGCGGTCCATTGCTCTTTGACCTCGAATGACCCTTGATGACCCTTGATCAGCTAACCAATACAAACTCGGTCTTCGTTCGGTCAAGGGGCACCCGCCCACCAAGTTTCAGGACCGCGCGACCCTCGGTCTCCGAGAAAATAGACGCGGTCAGACACACAGACAGACAGACCACCGGTATTAATATATAGATTAGGCCAAGAATTTTAGTTTTAACATGGAAATTTCTGGGAACAAGCTGAAAATGTCAGGATTGGGGCAGAAATGTGTCTAGAATAACATACTAAAAGTCCCCTAAAATCCTCTTTGTGCTTTTTCAGAAGTAAGGGGGAAAAGTTTGTACAGGGGTAAAATTACAAAATATTAGAATTGTCCTTAAATGTGTTCCAACATTTTTGTCATGTCCCAAGAATCAATAAAAGGTATAGTTTGCCCTATCCACAACCTGTAGTTTAAGTACTACAGACCTAAATCATTCAAGGTCATCCTGGTGGTAAATATTTCAAAATGATCCAATTTCATTGAAACCAGATTCAAATTGCTCGTAGAGTCATATTAAAACAGAAAATGTTCATTCAAATCACCTACATGGATTCAATATTGACATATAAGAGCAGAAAGCAGTGCCCCATAGAGCCTGTAGAACCCCATTACACTTGGTCCTGTAATTTTGCAAGTAATGACCATCACCTGTTTAAATATTCATTTGGTGTTCATGTACAACTAGATGAAGAATTTTACACATCTTTCAGAAGAATCCGACCATTCTGAAAATTTACCCCCAGGATGACCTTGAGCCTTTTTTACCATATAGTTATTAAACTACAAGCCATAGATAGGGCAAACTAAACCTTTTTTTAATCCTTGGGACATGACAAAAATGTTGGAACACATTTAAGGACAATTGAAATATTTCGTAATTTTACCCCTGTACAAACTTTGCCCCCCCCCCTTTTTCTGAAAATGCACAAAGGGGATTTTTGGGGACTTTTAGTATATTATTCTAGACACAAAAAAAAAAAAAAAAAAAAAATTAAACCTACCAAATTATGAAGTCTATGGACACTGGGCAAAAAGAGCAATTTTGAATATTCTTGACTGTCCCCAAGGGGTGTTTTGAATCAATCCCACAATGCATTGCAAAGTGTCTATATTGTATTGTACTAAACACATGCCAGTACTTGGGGATAAAAAGTGTTTCAAGAAGTTTAAGAACCACAAGACATTTCATGAATATGCTAAAAATTACCTAAGTACTATAGAACCTATGAGTCTAAAAGTCAGCGTTTTATGTGTGAAGAATAGGATTTTTGTGGGATCACATGACCTTATTGAAGGCAAATTTCCCAAAACCGGTGCTTTGTAGGATGGACTCAATACAACCTCTTGTCTGCCCCACCAATAAATTAATGCATTTTTTTAGCTGTGAAAGTCAACAAAAGTGACAATTTAGTTACAAAACCAGTAAGAACACTTTCTTAGCTTCCTTAGGAATTTTAAATTTTGACATAACAAACTTAAAATACCTTTTGCTATGTCAAACATGTTAATTTCATAGAGTGAACAATCAGGAACAAAATATCTGTAAAGTTCTGTACAGTAAAAGCATTTTCTTACTTCTCTTTTATTAAAGGTTCAGTATCAAATTAATTAAAACGGATTGGAGTTTTCATTCTCTTCAATGCCTACGTACAAAAAATTTGACAACTTGGTATCAGAAGTAAGCATTTTTAGCTAAAACCTGACTCTGAAGTCCATCAAAAATATCTCTTTAATGAAAGGCCATGGCATGGTTCAGTTTATTTTTATTGGAATAAAAAGTGCCGCATGTTTTTACTACACAGAGTTCAATCATCCTTTCTACTCCTGCAACTCCTCCCACCCACCTCCCCCCCCCTACCCCCCAAACCCCCCCCAATTCCCACAGCAACCAACTAACCCCCCACCAAAACACCCCTCCGCTCCCACTACCCCCCCCCAATCCGCCCAACCATCTTCAATCTACCTAATCGACAACCAGTTGCAGGAAAAATGTTAGAACATCATGCCCTTAACAAAAATACCAAAAATATGAATTTTGATGATTTTTTTATGTTTATGATCAGCAAAATTACCTTACTTATACCCTTAAAAAACTACAGTGATTTACCGAAGGATCAAAATATTTGACATGGGCAGCAATAGCTTATAATTGAAATTACAAGTCTGTAGAATTCTCTAAGTTATTTGTTGCAACTAAACTTAAAGAAAAGGAAGAAAACAGAAGTGCTCAAAGATATGAATTTTCCATTAATTACGTGTTGTAGTTAATTGTCCGTACCAGAAAGTAATGACTAAAATGTTGTGATTTTGACCAATTAGGTTGTTTTTCAGTATTAGAACGTGTAGGCGTATATTAGGATATCTATACTTGACATAAATGCAAAAAATCTGATTTTGATTGTTTTTTTTTAATGTCTGACTAGCAAATCTCCGATAGTGCCTTTAAGTGATTACGACCACTACCTGATCAACTCAAACCAACCAGGAAACCCAAAAGATACAATTTCACAATACTAGGATAAACTACCCCAATGCCTTGAAAAACCTGGTAACAACATGACATTCGAAATCCACCACTGAAACAATTTTCTTCGCGGCTTAAACTCACTACCTTAACACTCTTGTACAAAGAAGCCGAAACTATAAGATTTAATTATGCAAGATAATGCCACAAAATACAGGGGCGGCCAGCTCACACAGTGAATGCCTTTTTTCAAAGCCATCACACAGGAAGTGATGAATATATTGCGGGATTAATGGCACCGACTAGAAGTCCACTCTCAGCTTTGTACTTTTTACCAGCCTCATAGAAATGCTAGGACAGGCTTGATGAGACACTGAACCTAGCGTTCAGGTAAAAAAGAACTTAAAGGCTTCTCCGGGATTTTGCCCCAAATTTGCAGAGTCTAGAAAGTTCAGGTAAATATTTTAATTTAAAGAATTTGAAATTAAGATTCCAGGATTCTTAAAAATGTAAGTACTTGTGACATTTACCATTTACGTATGTAATTATAAACTTCAAGCTATAAGTGGGCATATCAGAATTCAGAAAGTTCTTGAAAATTGACGAACTGGGCCCAGTGCGAAAACACTGCGCACAACACGAACATTAATTGAGGGAATTGTCCAAAGAAACGGCTACGGAAGGAGTTAAAGGGTATTACCACCACAAAAAATGTGGGTCTGCTTTTTATGCTGAAAATCATCCAGTCCAGAAATGTTTTTAAAAATCCATTTTTTTTAAAGGGCCACAAGTTTCGGAATCCGGAAATTTCCAGAAGGCTTACTTCCTGTAACTTAAATAAAGATGTGAAAGAGCATAGCCAGAAATTATCTAGAATAACATGTGCTCAAATAATGATGTGTTGCAAAACAAGTTCACTAACATAACAACAATGGCTGTATCAACAGTGGCGTAACCAAGCGCACCACCCCCCCCCGGACAAACTAAAATGGGGACGGAGAGCCTAAAAAATGGGGTAGGAGAAGAAGGGGGGAAAAGAAGGGGAAAAGAAGAAGGAAGGGAAGGAAGAGAGAAAGGGAAAAGAGAGAGAAAGGGGGAAGGAGAAGGGAAGAGAGAGAAATGGGGAAGGAGAAGGGGAAAGAGAGAGGGGAGAAGGAAAAGGAGAAGTGGAAGGCGAAAAGAGAAAAGGGAGGGAGAAGGAAAAGAGGAAAAGGGGAGAAGGGAAACGAGAGAAAAAGAGAAGGAGAGGAGATAAGAGAAGAAAAGGGGAAGGAGAAGGGAAAAGAGAAGAAAAGGGGAAGTAGAAGAGAGGAGAAGGGAAAAGAGAGAGGGAAAACCCAGCTATACAGAAAATACAAGTTTAAAAAGTTAATAGAGAAGTAATACATCACTACTATTATACCACAGAACAGGTTAGGTCAAAAAGTACTAGTTGAATCTGATAACAATTTTATAGGTTATCTTTTAATTACTTGTCAATGGACACCGACATAATACAAAGGTTCAAGTAAATATGATGAATGAATCTGATTCAACCATGCTGACAATGTAGATTCATTTATTCGGGGACTGGTACCATGGCTCTATTTTTATCCACTCTATTTATTGTGAAGCAAATTTAAATTTCAAGATTATATACTTTAAAAAGGCCAATTAAGTGATGCTAAGCATTCACATACATTAACTTGGTTATCTGTCAAAACTTAAAGGCGCTATCAGTGATGTGCTATATTATCAGAAAAATTGAAAAAAAGAATAAATATGCAAGTAACTTGTACGTGTCATCCCCCTGGCAAGATAGCAGTCTGGACCTCAGATGACCTTTGACCTTGGTCCATGACCTTTGACATCATCCACATGTGAATTTTAAAATTGAAGGTAAGCTAGGCCACAAAAAGCATAGAAAACTGGGGTGTTTTCAAAGGTGACCCATCTGACACTAATGAATTCAGAAACCCTTCACAGAATGAACCACATGTCTATTCCATTAAGGTTTCCAAATTCATTAGTGTCAGAAAAAAAAGTGTGTCAGATGGGTCACCTTACGGAAATACCCAGCAAAATGCTCAAAATACAAAAATCCCTCAAATTGAGAATACATTTTCAATTTCTCCGACAACTGATGGGGCACATCCCTCCCACACTCATCTTCCAGAGGGTGTTTTGAACCAATCCCATAATGCATTGCAATTTTCCTATACTGTACTGTACAAAACTTATGTCAGTACTTAGGGATAAAAAGTGTACAAGAAGCTAGAGGACCACAAAATATTTCATGATCATGCTAAAAATTCCCTAAGTACTAACACTTTGTGGCAAAAATGAGTGTAATTAAGTCAGGGTTTTTATGTGTTAAGAATAGGATTTTTATGTGATCACATGATCCTATTGAGGTGAAATTCCCAAAACTGGTGCATTGTGGGATTGACTCAATACACCCTCTGCTCATCTCCCGTGTCACACATGGTTGGACAACTTACAAAATGCTTCCAACGGCTACATACATAAACTACACCAATGGGTGATTTTGAACTCTGACTCATAGGAATGAGTCTGTTTCATATTTTGAGTCCAGAAATAGCATGCAGTGGACTGTGAAGTGGCCAGCCATTTTCAGTCTGTTATTGAAATCACAAACAGTGGAATTGTCTGAGCAAAACCTCATCAAAGACCAACTCAGCTTGAAAGATATTTGACCCTAATATTACCTCTCTACACTTACTTGTTTGTTTGTTATGACTTTGTCCTGGGACTTTGTTCCTTTAAATGATTATCAGGTATGGTATATCAGGGAGGTCAAAAAGTGCTAAAGCAAGTGATTTGTAAGAGAGTAATGAATTCAGAAGAATAACTAAATCTAAGTTTACGATTTGTTAGAGTCAGTAAGTCTAGAGCAATACTGTGTAATCACTTTTCTCATAATTAGTTCTTTTTCACGACATACAGCTAGCTAGAATCAAGAACTTTACTCAAACTTGCCATTTTTGTAAGAAATGTGGGCATACTTGTTTAACCTATATAGACCAAAAAGTCATTCATATCTTTTTTAGATCTGATCCCAATTTGAATGAGGCAATCCACACTTACAACATAATGGGTGTAATAAAGACCGATTTTTAGACTTCCCAGGCCCAGGGTCATTAAATACAGCCATTACTAAGGGTGTTCCATAAGATGACACCCTTTTCTGACATACTTTTCTGACACCTATGAATTCGGAAACCTTAACTGAATAAACCACATAAACCGTGTGGTTTATTCCGTTAAGGTCCGTTAAGGTTTCCGAATTCATAGGGTGTCAGAAAAGTATGTCAGAAAAGGGTGTCACCTTATGGAAACACCCCATTACTAAGGCGAGATATTCAAATACAAAGCAAAGCGGTATGGTAAAATACTTATGATCAATAACTGTTTACTGATGCTTTTGTTATTGCAATATTCCCATATAAAGGAATCAGTATTACAACTTAGATCAATTTCTCAACTATTCAGAATCTCTGAGTTACTCCCGGCTATGACTAAATCTTCAGCTATTCACTCAACATCCCTTACATAATTTTTATCATTCTTTGATAGATCAAATGCCTATGAGATGAAGAGAAAGATGCTGATCTACAAGCCACTTGATTCATCGCTAACATCACAGTCAAAGCCTGGAATCCAGACATCTGGTGTCCATTACAATAAACCCGGATATTACTGGCTATAGTTTCAATCTTCCAATATGCTGCATTCATAGATGTATGCATCAGGCCAAGTGACTGTGATTTCTCTAATTTGGACTTCTCCAAGCAGAAAGTGATATACACTTGGGCCTGCTGCTGTTACTACAATGTATAATGTTTTTTGAACAATCATTGGACCAGTGCCAGCATAGGGCCGCATCAACTTTGAATCCTCATCACCCATCCCAATAAAATCTGAAAACTTCCAAATACTTTGGGGACAAAATGCCCAATTTCAGGTTTTTCCCATTCTGACACGTTGCTGCCCCCTCCCAATAGCCTCAGAAACGTGTTGCGTTAAGAAACAAAATAGGCTTTCTGTTTTCATTTTGAATCTTAGGTGAATGTAATTCAATCATTGGTTAAATAATCCTTTATCTGTATCCATAGAAATATTCCACAGTTCCTCAAAAAACTTATATACAGCCAAATATAACAAGGCAACTTGTATTTACGCGATGCGGAAAATATGTCCCCCGTGACGGAATATCACGATCACTAGGTCCACTCTTAATTTTGGCCAACACAACCTAGCTCGAAAAACATTGTTATTACCTTTGGTGAAATGACTCCAGAAATCTTAGAATTCATCATGCAAAAAATCCCTGAAAAATTCATAAATTAGTAAAAATATGATAAGTTATTCAAGTGGCAACACTATTTTGAAAAAATCATGTAAACCACATTGAACTTGGGACCCAAACGAGGATCTGAGCAAGTGGCGAAAGCACCATATTGTAACATTTTCTAAGAAAGAAAGTAAACAGGCTGGCAACCAAAGGGGACTGAACACGTGTAACAACCAAAACTAAAAAGGATACCTTCCAATGAAAACATGGGTACTACATCTGTTAATTAATACCTTTGTGGTGGTATATTACTGTGCCCCCCTCCACATAGCTATTGACATTGATATTTGCATATCAATTAGTCATTTGCATATTAATTTACCCGAAATACGCCCCAAATCTAATCAGGGTCGAGAACTCTCAGCCACTCTTTCCACCAATTTACATGTACATCATTATACGCCTTACGGAACTCCAGAAAACCTTGTACACAACCCTTGCGGTGTAAAATTTTTCTAAATTTATGCAAAATACTACTTATCATATTTACTAGTTACACCAAATCTATAAGGTCGAGAACTCATCACCTGCTTCTTTCCCACCAAGTTACATCAACTTAGCCGCGAATTCATTGAACTCCAGAATAAAATCGTACCCATATGGTCACAAATGTTACAATTCTGTGTACTGTGGACCTTTTTTTCCCTTTGACCTTTCCCCCCCACCCCCCGAACCGCGGGGCCCCCTGACCGACTTAGGGGAGGCCCTGGGTGTAATGCATTACATGGTTAGTAGGGGTGTTTCCCCAACTACAATATACCCAAGTTTGGGCTACTCTAACTAATCAGAAAAAAAGAGTACCAAGTGTTCCAGGTTAACATTTTTATCACGGACATACATACATACATACTGACATTCCCCCCCGCCCCCTGACAGACCTAGGGAGGACCTGGGGGTATGAATTACATGGTATTAGTGGGTTTCCCCACCTACAATATACCCCAGTTTTGGCTACTCTATCTCATCCAGAAAAAAAGAATGACCAAATGTTCCAGGGTAACATTTTTATCACGACATCCATACATACATACGGACATTCCCCCACCCTCAGACCGAGGGGAGGACCATGGGCGTATGAATTACATGGGTAGTGGGGGTTCCCACATACAGTATACCCAAGTTTGGCTACTACTAGCTCATCCAGAAAAAAGATAAGATATGACCAAATGGTCCAGGGTTAACATTTTCTCAGGACATACATACGGAACAACGAGACGCTGTAGCCCATGTGATAGTCCCCTCCCGAACTTCGTTCGGCGGGGACAAACAACACAATGCTATATGGAATAGTATTGTGTGTGACAGACCAGTTGTTATTTCAAAGCCTTGTTTTCCTACAAATACAACCTCCTTATGAAAACTTTGTTGCATCATCATGCCAGCATCATATAGACAAATAAACCAGCCCCAAAATACTGAAGCAGTTTATTTAACCCGGTTCCTTTGTAGGCGTTCTGCACGGTTAGTCTTGCCTTACTGATGTGATGGCTTAGCTTGCAGGATTCTATTATCACAACACGTTTTGAGGAAAAAAAGAAAAATAGAGTGTTGTGTTCAAATGACGAAAAGTTGTATGTTGTAGAGTGTTTGCCTCCAAGGATTATTGTATGAAGGCCATACGTTTGTACATAAAAGAAATACAGTCTCAATGGTTAAAATACAAACAAAAATGGCTTATTAGGTGCGTGCCACATGTGGATTCACGATTAATGACAATTTGCTTTATTTGTCTATTATATTTGGGTGATTAATTGCCATTGTAGTTTTGTTGTTAAATTTAACAAGAGTCACTGCATAAAACAATTTGGAAACGTACATCCTGACAAAACAAGGAAGAATTTTAAAGGGCAGACATCACTGATGTGCGAAATCAGAAGAAAAATCAAAAATTTTTTAATTTTATGATTTTTACCTTAGTTTAACTTTGAAGTTTATAAGTTTATAAGACCAAAAGCAACTTATTAAGGACAAAATCTGATATTTTAGTATTACTGTCCATCCGGACACTTTCTTTACTTCGTAAGTGAATGGAGATGTAGATTTGTGATAAATTTTGAAACACTGCCATTTTTCTTCCTTTTTGTCAATTCTTCAGTTGTTAAAAAGTAACTTATGAGATACTAAGACTGATCAATCATCTTTTTAAGATTGCCTACAAAATTTTAAAAACATTTGACCTCTTTGGGATGGGTCACTGATAGTGTCTTTAATATACACCTCAAAATTTACATGTCCATACCAATATAATTACATTTCAACAAATATAGTTTCACCTTACAATAAATATGTGTTTCTCTTGATACAATAAATAAGAAAAAACATGAATTGGAGAGGTTACGTATCGGATTAGGATGAATGGGGCAAGTTACGGTCACGTGTTAAAGTGGGTTGGAATGGGAGAGAAACTTCAGTATTTTTAGTCTGGAAAGGAAATTAAGCAATATAAACAATAAATAGTTTAATGGGGGAGGATGGCTAATGCAAAAATGTAATCAGCAGGATTTTTGGAAGAGTGTCATACAACTTTTATAAAAAATTGTATTCCCAGAAGGAAGTTGATTGTGGTGATTTAAAAAGTTGGTTAATTCAAGGGGATTTTCCCAATTCTAAATGATCTTCAAATACAAAGTTTAGAGGGTCCTATTCAGCATAGTGAATTATGTGAGGGTTATTTAAAAAAAATGGGAATTAATAAAGTCAACTTTTATTAATTTATAAAAAAAGAAAAATTAAAAATATTTTTCATAGATTTGTCTTGGTTTCTTCTTCGATCAATCAATGAAGCTATGATAACGTTCTTTAGCGGCCACACAGAAACGGGGGATTATCAATCTTCCCAAAAGGGAATAAACCCCGTCAGTTTTTAAAAAAAACTGGGGCCATATCTTGTCTTTTAAGTGTGTATACAGTGGAATCTTAATGTATTGCCGAAAGAGTGAAAAAGGTGTTGCCCTAGTTAATCAGTAAGGACCAGTCAGGTTGTATGTCGGAGATTGATTTATGGGGAAAAATATTAGAAAAGTTTATGATATTATGTGTTCTACAAAATTAAATGATATCCCCGGGATTTGTCTTGCTCTTAATTGATTTCGAGAAGGCTTTCGATTTGTTTCTCATAAATTTATATTAGATCCTTACTCTATTTAATTTTAGTGATCACTTCAAAAAATGGATAAGCTTATTTTACAAGGATGCACAGTCATCAGTAATTAGTAATGTAACAGCCCCATTTTTCCCATTCAGGTTGGGTTGGCGGCAAGGGGATGGCCTTTCTCCATACATTTTCTTCTCTGTGCAAGTTTTAATCTTGCCATCAAAAACATAATGTTGAACTTAAAGGTATACTTTACAAGTATAGAATATAAAAGTCTACAGTATGATGATAGAATAAAAAATCATTTTTGATGATGGACGGAGAAATCCTTATTAGAGATTTTCAGATTACTTAAAAAAAATTCGGAAATCTCAGGTTTGAAGATTAATATCCAAAAACCAAAGCAATTTGGATTGGTACAAAGATAGGTAGCCATGAGGATATGCAAAAAATTACAATCTAAATTGGTTCGGTATTGGTACATTGCTATTTGGGGTTGGTTCCTTTAAGTGTTGGTTTAGATAATATAGTGAATGTTAATTCCAACCACTGCCAATGGAAGAGGCCATTACAAACTTGACTTCACACTGGTTCAAAAACGTTTCTGGACTGTCTTAGGTAGATATTAGTGGTTAAGTCTGTACTTACTACCTAAATTTAATCATTTGATTATGTCAATCCCAAACCCAGACAAAAAGATAATTACAGATATTAATTACCAAAGTTATATATTTTTTTTTAAAAAAGACGAAAAATGCGACTTTTTAGAAATTTTCAAAAATGCAATTCCTTATGTAAAGGGGGGTTAGCTGATCCAGTTCGAAAAATTTATGAAGGGGGGGGGGGGGGGCTATAAAAGATACATGGGATCAGGAGGGGCTTTCATAGGGTAGTGCTAAGGACAAAAAATAAACTTTTATTATGTTTGTCCTAAATGTTAAATTTGGAATATTCGTCAGCAACTTACTGGGAAAACGGATAATGGTAAATTACAATGCTTTTTGGAACGATTGTAGATTTGGTTGGAAAGACTTCACTATATGCTCCACCCCCTTGTCTAGAGAGACGGTTTTGAATTCCAGTATTGGTACAAATGAGAACATAAAATTAATAATTAAATGTGTAGTACCAATACTGAATGATAGGGGTGTATAAAAATAATTACTGATCTTATTGGCTCAAATGGGGGACGTTCTATCCTGGCATTTGGATATGCAGATCAAGTTTAGTGTTTTAAAATATTTTTTTTTTACATTTATATGGTATTAGACAGTGTGTGCAATTCTAGGTCTTTTTCACCCCTTTTATCTCTGTCCGATGGAATATTTATCTCTACCCATACTGGTATTTTATATGCATATTTTAAACTCCAACAGAGTAAAGGGTGAGGGTTAAAGTATTTATAATTTACATTTATAAGTGGCATTGTGTTCTGTAAGTGTATTTCAAAATGGAATGCACTCTTGAACCTGCAGTTACCCCGTTCGTGTTAGACAATTTGTAGTACAAACTGGAGAATGCACACTGGAGGTGAAGCTCACGTTGGTTCCAATTCGTTTATTAAATCGTTATTTATGTACGAATGTGTATTTAATGAAGATTGGGAATCTGATAGCCCACGTGTGCACTTTTTGCAATAAACCATGACGAACACTTACGATCATTTTTGGGAGTGGTTGTGCTGTGAGAAGATTGTGGAATGATTTCAGACCTGGGTTAATGAAAGGTTAAGGGTGAATTTTGGTTTTGAATTTGGTCTGAATAAAACTTTAATCCTGTTTGGCAACTGGGAAAGGCAATATGATATTTTAATACCATTTTGTTGATTCTGAAATGTTTTCTACAGCTGAAGGGTGAACATAAATTACCTTTTTGCAAGGTTGCTAAGAATGAGGTAAGAAAGAAAATACCTGGAATGATGGCTTTATGTTCAAGGGAAAAAAGGAGGATGGCTTTAAACAAAAATGTATTTGATAAAGCCGTGTGCAATAGGTGGAAAACCTGTTTGATAATTGAATGTACATGTAGGTACCCTTGACCATTTTGAAATATGGGTCACATGAAAATTTTGATAACTTAAATATTGGTGATTTAATTGATATTGTATTGTACTCTGTCATGTGATTCATGCTGCAATAACAAAAAGGAAAAAACCAAAAAAAATAATTGTGTAGAAATAAGGGTAAATGGGACAACCTTTGCACAGGGATAGAGCCGCACCATCTCTCTTTAAAGGTTTTCGGGCCAGACCTTCTTTGACCATATAATGTTGATGTAAGTGGTCGCTACACCACCTTACAGCAAATCTGTTACCTTGAATAATTCCGGTACTGGGTAGAGGGTAGTAATTGAGGTAGACCAGTAATCAATGGAACAACACATTGCCTCTGCAAGCTGCCATGAGCTCGAAACTCACAAACGTTGGCATGTGGATTGTTTGCATTAATCCAAGGACCAAATCGGGTTGTATTGTAATGTAATATGTGGATTTTGGGTTTTCCGCAGGGTTTCTTTCCAAAATTTTACCAACAACGCGCACTCTATATAAAATAAATAGCGCATTATATATTTATGGTGTTTTGTGTCATACGGTATTTTTTTCTGTCATACTGTGCGAAAACCGTTGCGTACTTAAGGTTTACCAGTAAACGAGTACTCTATTGATGCCTTGTAATTTTTGCACCACAAAAGGTGCGCGTAGTTTAAAGGAGGCGCACTAAACCGCGAGCGTGCATGAGTGCAGAATTATTTACTCGTACATTGTGGTGCATGTGGGATAGGAATTTCGGTTAAAAGGAAACCAAAAATTCATGTATTGAAATGTATTAAATCTTAGCATTGGATTGGACCCTTTAGCTTACCTAGCATATGGAGGACCATATTAAGTGCCAGAGATCTGTAATAAATAACGCCCGCCCGAGTGTGCAAACCAATCAGGTTGGTAAATAGTAACTGTTTAAATTTAAATTGGATTGGACCCTTTAGCTTACTAGATATGGAGACATCTTAAGTGCCCGAGATCTGCTGATACAAAACCTGCACCACGTGGCAAAACCAAAATTCAGGTTGTTATAGAAATGTTAGAAATTAAGCATTGATGGACCCCTTTAGCTTATTACCTAGCATATGGAGACATCTAAGTGCAGAGATCTGCTAATACAATAACCTGCCACACCAGTGGCAAACCAAATCAGGTTGTTATAGAAATGTATTAAATTTAGCATTGGATTGGACCCTTTAGTTACCTAGATATGGGACATCGTAAGAGACCAGAACTGCTGATACAATAACCTGCACCACCAGTGGCCCAAACCAAATCAGGTTGTTATAGAAATGGAGTAAATCTTAGCATTGGATTGGACCCTTCAGCTTACCTAGCATATGGAGACATCTTAAGAGAAGAGACCTGCTGATACAATAACCTGCACCGCCAGTGGCAAACAAATCAGGTGTTAATAGAAATTATTTAATCTTTTAATTGGAATTGCGACCTTTAGCTTACCTAGCATATGGAGACATCTTAAGTGCCAGAGATCTGCTGATACAATAACCTGCACCACCAGTGGCAAAACCCAACTCAGGTGTTATCGAAATGTTTTAAAATCTTAGCATTGTTGGATTGGGACC
>JAMKCH010041115.1:0-26109 GCA_023653785.1 Ophioderma brevispina | reverse complement strand
TATCCTTTTAGCCCTAAGATTTCACAGGGTAAATGAGAGTAAATAGTAGCTTTCCTTCTTTCAAATACAAAATGTTTGACGCACTTCCTGTATTCCGGTACAATCTTGGGAGTATGGGGACGGTGCTATTCGCGATCAGGCCATGGCCTTTTTAACAACAAAAAAAACTCTTGAGCTTTTCCTTGCTGTCCAACATAGGACCGGTACTTGAGTCTAACCTTTTTGAGTTTGGCACACGTTTTGTAGTGCCAGATAGGTTGACGATTTTCTTCCTCATTGACGGTCATTATATTCCGTCTTCTTGGCATTTTAGATGTAGGCTGACTTTTTCTGCAGCATTCTCAGCCTTGTGCACACATCCGGGCCCCTGTTACAGCTGCATAGTCAAGGTCTGTGAGATGCTGACTTGGTGACGTCATATAGAATGCTTGACCCGCCTTTTTACGCTGCTGTCCTACCTATTAACCCAGGCTATTACCAATTTCTTCTCCTTTCCTTCCTGCTAAGCCACTTTTATCACAAGTTGCATAAAATTATTCACTTTTTCAAAGAATTTGAACACCCAAATTCTAATTTTTGCGCCTATAGTGCACATTTTTTAACATTTTATATTCAAGGCAACACTTTTATATAAGTCATGTGCAATTTGAACTCTGGAAAGAGGCATTCCTATTTTAACTTTCGGTTTTAACATCATTGACTCCCTTCTTAAAGTTTCATACTGGATAACCCCATTTTTTATTCAGCTTTTTTTGTGGTAACATTTTTTCTCAATGAACCCTATTTTTCACCTGTCCGAGGCACCTATCACTCCAAGAAGGGAGTGCCCCCCCGCCACTAGTTGACCCAAATGTTTGAGTAATCCTACTCTCTATAATAATTTGCTAAATAAAAGATCGCCCATCCTGAATGCATTCTGATAATCATCTAGAATGCAAAATTAATTTTGGCGGGAAAATTGCGGGCCATCTTGAATAATGACCATATCACTTTTCCCACTTTTAAATATATCACTTGGCAAGTGCTACACACCTTGCAGGCATAGCCATGCAAACATTTTCAAAACAAAATCACTAACGAGAAAAATTGAAAATCTCCCTAAGACATGCATTTATGAGTTAATATACCTTTGTCGAAATATGGCGGTATTACGTCCAACGTAGATAATGCAAATTAACCTGTCTTGCCAGGCTTCCCTTTTTCCTACCTTTTGGATATGTTGTTTAGGGGATCTTTTATTTAACTGCTGTTACGCAAGAAACCTTCAATGTAGTCAGTTTTTTGTCCAGTGTACCTAGTATTTTTCATAATGATTGGACTAGAACAGCGAATCGCTTAAAACATCCTTCTATAGGCAAGGGAGGGACTCCTACCCCTTCCGTCGACGACCTCCTTCTGCCGCTCCAACCTCCGTCCAAGGCAATCGCCATTTTAATTCATATCACACATTCTGGCTTGTTATCAAACTTGTTTACAAACATAATTTTGGTTGGCCACAAACAATTCGGCCTAGAATAAAACCATATCACTACCATAATATCCTAGATGTCTTCACGAAGCAGTTATTAACCACTTTAAATCAACAAGACTAAACACATCATTGTGCGCACCTCATCTTTCGGTGGCTTCACAAAAGTGTAGCTACAGACTAAGATACATGTTCTGAATTCATGCCCATGTCTTGTAAAAGGGAGGTTGCCCTAACGAGATAATTCTATTTTGACTTCATATGGTTAACCCTCGTCTTACAATTGGGGGGGGGGGGGAGTTTGTTAACCACCCCCCTAGTGAACTTCGCTCCGGTGCGCTTAAATGCTAAAAGCTTTCCTAAAAGCGCTAGGTAATCGTTTCTTTCCTCCTTTCCGTCTTTTAAGCGAAAAAATGTGAAGTAGCACCTTCACGGGGTTGAGGTATGCCGTCAAAGTCGAGGGTATGTGTGGGGGGTGGTTGCCACCCAAGGATTTTTATGGTGCAAGGTTTTTGAAAATATTATCACGTAATGGCTCTAAAACTCTATGTTTATGTAAAACTAGCCAAACGTCTTGTGACGCCATACTAGGATAATGTTGGTACTTATTTTGGATCAATGGAAAGCGGAGGACCATAGCTATCCATTGGTATCAAATCATAAGCAAACTCGGGTGCTTATAACAAATTCCGAGGGGGGTGGTAACCACCCCCACCCCCCCCTTGGTAAACCGTGTTACAAAAAAAAAAGGTTGTAAGACGAGGGGTTTTAAAAGCGTCGTAAGCGCCATGCTCAATTCGCACCGTCTTTGTCGATATTATACAGGGTTATTCAACCTATGGCGGTCCCATTCCTCAAGTATCATGGTTACCGACCAAATAATAATCATAATAATGAAACGTGTTATAAAGAGCCTTACACCGAGGTCTCAAAGCGCATACAAACAAAAAAACAAAACAGTACATTATAACAAGAATACTTAAAGTACAAAATAAGCCTGAAACATGTAAATGAATTGACCAAAGCCCAGTTAGTTGTTCAGAGTTCGGAGGAACTTTGGAGAATGAGTGATGACATAAGAAGAGTTTGCAACAGAAGTGATACGAGGTTCATTTGTGAAGAGGACGTAAATTACGAGATGGTTTGTATGCTGTATGAGTTACGGAAGATAAATTGGTGCCAATCCATGGATACATTTGTAAGTAAACTAATAGGATTGACCTCGTTGAGCTCGATATTGAAAAAGCCCATTTAGCCCTGGAGCTAGCACATTTTTGTAACAATCTCAAGTACAAAAGGTTAGAGTGAGTAAATGTAGACAGCCCGGACAGGACCCTTAAACGCGATTAAGTGCCGCAAGTGGTGCTTAAGAGAGGGGGCCAAGACAAAGATTGTACAGGGGTAATTTTTAAATTGATCCAATCATGTTGAAAAGTATCCCATGTTATTTGTCTAACATAAGGGATTCAGAAAAGGTATAGTTTGTATAGTTACACGGCTACAATGCTCAGATTCTAGGCTAAAAACAGCAAAACTCAAATAAAAAAGGGCCAATTTCAGTTGTAAAGGGGTCAAATTTGAAAGTTTGCTCCGATTTTGATAAAAAAATGTGCAAATTATTGGTGTAGCTCATAGGATAAAATAAGTAATAGTTTTGAGTGTCCAAATGCTTGCTTAAGAAAGTAGGGGGAACAGAGTCAAGCCCCATTGAATGGTGAAGGAAGTTGACTTACCCTACATCAGAAACGAAGCTTTAAGACAGTTTAAAACTATTCCTATTTTAATCCTATGAACTCCACAAATTTGCACCATTTGTTATCAAATCGAGAGCAACTTTCAAATTTGAAAAAACCCGTACAAATGAAATTGACCCTTCTTATTGATGTTTGTGTTTTTAGCCCATAACTCTTGAAAACTTTAAGCTGTTACATATTACAAACTATACCTTTTCTGAATCCTTGTGGTTAGACAAATAAGTGGTGGCTTTTTGAACATGATTGGATCAATTTAAAGATTTGAACCCCTGTTACATCTTTGTCGGGGCCCCCCTCTTAGGCACAACTTGCGGCACTCTAAGAATCGCGTTTCAGGTGTATCCTGTCAGGCTGGCAACATATTAAAACACTCAAACGCTTTTGTACTTGAGATTTGTGTTACAAATGTGTGCTAGCTCCCGGGTTAATTCTTATAAAGAATCAAATTACGCTGACCTGGTTGAAGACTAACCAAAACGGTTTTAGCTGTCAGCTCCATGGTTGTTTCAAATCGGTTAGCCGTGGGCCTCTTATTTATTTATTATTTATTTGACATATTTATAGAGGGTAGCCCAGTTCAGTGAAGAAGCACTGCTTTCCAACAAGGGGCCTCTCAGGCATATAACAATACAATCAAAGATACAATATTAAAAAATTCAAATATATGCAGTAAATACATAAAATACAATTAACACCTTTAAAGATAAAAATTTACATGTTAAAAACGTTACATAGTACAATTACTGTATGCTACATCGAAATTAAAATTATATATCAACATACAAGATTATCAAGGTTGTAAAATATCTAGAAACAAACCCGTAGCAAATTACATAATTAAAGCAATAGTACATATAAATACAATTGTATAGTGCAAGCAAAACAGTGATTCTTGCGAAACGTTTAAGTTCGG
Source organism: Ophioderma brevispina (assembly GCA_023653785.1). Classification (NCBI taxonomy): domain Eukaryota; kingdom Metazoa; phylum Echinodermata; class Ophiuroidea; order Amphilepidida; family Ophiodermatidae; genus Ophioderma; species Ophioderma brevispina. Next base: position 21,974 of record JAMKCH010041115.1, on the reverse strand, counting down.
ATTTTCAGAATGATCCGGAAAGATGTCAGGACCCTGAAGAAGGCGCTTAGCAATTGGCTCTGATTTCCAGCTCTAATCATCTGGAATGCCCGTATGAACCCGTTTGGGAAACTCGCCCCAAATTTTCTTGTGACCCTTCTCAAGGACTTCAAAAACTTCCAGATAACTTATTTTATCCTTTATGCAGTCTTCATTGTGTGCCATGCATAGGTTGGGTTTGCCCATTACTCAGTGGAGGCGCCAGGGGGGGATGGGGGAATTTGCCCCCCCCCAATTTTTTTCTTGCCCCCAGTTTGCTCCCCCCCCCATCCCCCTTAAAAAAAAAATGAAGGATTTGGGGCAAAGTCAGTGATTGGGGCCAAAAATCAGCTTGATTTTTTGGGCCAAAATTGGTGAAAAATTTCAAAACATTGTTCATATTTCCCCCCACCAGAATTTCACTTTTGGCCCCACCAAGATTTCAATTTGCCCACAGTTTGCCCACCAGAAAAAGAGGTTGCGCCGCCACTTGCAGGGACTGCGACTGTGTTTTGTTTGATAATCTTGTTGTATGTGTTTAAATAAAAGATGTTGAATGATTGATGTATATAAATACTTATTAAACAGGAAAAAATCTTTAATTGTTTTAATTAATATGTTTTTAGTGACACTCCGTGGACAAGGGTTCTACGGGCCCGCACTAATTATTAATTAACGGTGCGACGGATGTTAATTTTTCATGAAAACGATACGTATCCAAAAAGTGCACTAGACAAACCAATATGAGTCAGAAAAGGTATATCGTTAGTTTAACCTAGCAAAAATGGTATTTTGCGTGGTCCCTAGGAAACCCCTTTGTCCATTTAAGCAAACCAGCAAACGCATGACCACACAAAGTATCTCTGTGTTTTCATTTTGAAGATTCAAGAGCGTTCCCCGGGTTAGTTTGAATGCATCTGCATGCGTGTTCTGGGATTTTAATAAACAATTGCGGCATTTGGTGATGGGTCGGAAATGGATGTCAACAGAATAATGCTAGTGCAAAGGGAATAACCTGTCATTTTGCAACATTTAAAACCAACTTTGCTGTTCTCAGAGCAGGCCACCCCTCCAATCATCCACACCCGCCGCGTCATATACGAACTCTCTAATGGTTTGTTCAAATAAAACCTACCTTATAACTCAATATGTACTTTTTAAGAGCGTTGATCTCATATAACTATACACGATGAAAACTCGCCGTTGAAGCCAGTGAAATTTCGTTCACTGAGCGTAAATCATTCAGTCCTTAAAACGTAATGCCCTTATCCCCGCATTGTTTGGTTAGTTATGAATGAGGGCCGGGACTCAGCTACAAGACTATCAAACTTTAATGACGCATTATAATATCTGATGTGACATTTGTTTATGTTTATAATGGCGCCCCCTGTTGGTGTAAAGAGAAACTGGCAAGCAAAAGCACCTATACTTTTCATGGGGAAATTCCTGTTTTTTTTTTTTGCTGTAACTTTTGTTTCGAATTAAATAATACTAACTTTCTTATCAAGCATACTAAGCTAATGCTACCAGCTGCATTTTGTCACCAATTTAGATCAAGAAAGATTCTGCAAGTAATTTATAACCAGATTTTATGTGGTCTGTCACAGGAACTACTTTAATATTTTGCCTGCCAGAAGACAACAGAGGGCGTCCTGTGTCAACAAGTGACGTCATAGGCACATCATCTAATAGCGTGCCGTGTTTTAAGACAGCTCCCGATCGGGGCTTCTTCAAAACCAGGGTAGCATGCAGAAACGGACGTCGATTTCGAAGGGTTGAATTTATGCATAAGGGAAAAACGCCACAGTTTATACACCGATGCAAGTCAAATATGGTACGATTAGGCTATAGGGTGAAACCGTCCAGGATTTGCCATAAAACATGTCGGCTTATATAAAATGTTTGAAGATGATTAGAAGGAAATATTTCGAAATATTACTCGTCAAACTGTAGCGATCAAGGCCAACGATGAAAAACTGGATACGGGAACGCTGCAGTTAATCCTCTGAAACTTCACTCATAATAATTCCGATTTTGACGCGGAAAGTATCTTATCAATGATAGCATGGTTTCATTTTGCTACCCCTCCCTTACGATTGCACCTTGGGTAACTTTTGCAGCTTCTACACATGTAAATCAAATTTCCAATGATTCAACAACTGTTTCTCAAATATTCTACGTCATACGCATCCATTTAATTGAGTGCAGCCCGTCAATCGATACGGGCGGCGAATTTTCCTACACATTTTACTAGGTGGCTATAATCTTCTACATGAACCTTTTTGCTAATTTCACGAGAAAACGTGCTTTGGAAAATGGACACTACTTCGCTTGTGCCCTGAAAGGCGGGGGGGCCGCCCCTCCCATATCTACCCCCTGTCGTTTTCATTTGAACTCAGCTCTCCAAGATCAATTGACTATAGTTTTCCGTCCAATAAATCTACATTAACTCACTTTTACTTTTTAAGGACCGTTGATCTTATATAACTATTCCTTAGAAAGTGAACCTTTTAACTTATTTGTTTCATCCGATTTTCATGAGAACTGGCTTTGGAAAATAAATATGGCAATGGTTTCCGCTTCGTCGCCGCTGAAGGGGTACACCTGTACCCATCCACTTAACATTAAGAACTTACATTTCAAAAAATTTTGTAGAATTGTGCAGAAGGCACTAGGATTACTCTGGTCGTATGTTGTGTATGTGTGTGTGTGCGTCTTGTGGTCAAAATGTTAACCCTTATGCCGTCTAGTTCCGTAAGGCCTACGATGATGTTCACTTGGTGGAAAAGGGGGGCGGGGTTGGGTGACATGATTGGTGACCTCATGTGACCCTTGGTGACCTCATGTGACCTTTGGCCCCATTCACACCGCGACGGCGCAGAACGACACTCGCGATCCGTGACCGCATGTACTTTTTGGCGGGAATAATTATCTTTTTACGGAAAAACAATCTTGGAAAGACTACGACCTGTGACATACTTTATACTACAACTCCGCAGAAAGAACTATTAAATAAGCATGTTTTATTAGAAAACCACTGGGGAATATAGGTACAATTCAAGATAAAACGACCATTATTATGCAAATGAAGTAATCCTCATTTTTTTTTAATGTCGTCCATCTGCTAACATAGTTAACATTAGACCAAAATATATCCTAAAATGTAGATTTTAATTTTTATGGCAGACCCCCACCTTAACCCATGCTCAACACGATTTACAGGACAAGGACATAGTTACGCTGGACATCAGAGTAAAATCGGAGCTCTGTCCCATAGTGTTCGCTGTGTACACCATAATTAATACTTTCATGATAAAGTTAAGTTTTTCTTATTCAATCATTGTTTGCATTATTATAAATCCAGATTTTTTTGTGCGATTTAATGTAAGATGAATAATGTTCGTATTTAATTGTTGGCATTGTTAGTCGGCCCCACAGCCCCGCGCAGCTGGGAAATGGTGTTCATTTTGTATTTTGAGGTGTTTTAGACTGAATTTTTTTTCCCACTGAACACATGGTGCCGGCCGCTTAATTAAAAAACGTGCCCCAAGTGGTCCCCCGGGGTCCCGGGGGAGGGGGGTGGGGGAAATACTAACTAACTTTGGTATACATTGACGCGATTGTGGTAGTTTTTGGTGTCCTATTTAGGTTTTTTTGGACGTGTCTAATTGATTGAGATCACTTTCAAAATCCTAAAAATTGGCTGCCCTATGCTCAAATTCCAAAATGGCTTCCGAAATAGTGAATTTTATCACGTTTTGTACATCTTGAATAATATTTGCATTCCGGAAGCCTATACCAATGTTGTCGGGCATTACAGGGTAATTAAAATGACTTTCGAAATAATCCAAATGCCTGGCCACTTGACAAAATTCAAAATGGCTCCATTCCGCTAAATTTTGTAATGACCTGCAAAAAAGGATTGCTATTACATTGTGGATGTATTTTAGCTATTGGGATCTTATGTGCGCTGTTTTATATATTTGGTTTGGCACTAAAGGGGTTTTTAAGATACAATATTGGAAATCCAAGAAATGGCTTCTGTTTTTTCAAAAATGTCAAACGAAATGGCTGCTATCTGTTGCCTTTTACACACTACAACAACCGGTGTAGAAGTAATTATTGTCCGGCGTCCTCATAGTCCGGGAACAATGGTGAACAATAGGGCACTCGATTCAGTGGATCCTTCACGTAACATTAGTTTTCACGCTTTTATTCCCGTTATATCGTCTTGGATCCCCGTACTGTGGCTCCCGCCGGACTATATCTGGCTTTCACAACCCGGTATTACTGGCCAAAAATAATTTGGTTTGAAAATACGTTTAGATGGGTATTTTTAATACATACATGCATACTTATTTAGATTAAATATGTAGCGTAAGGTATCCGGTCACCATATCAATACATACAATTATATACCTTTATACTAAGACCAATGCCCATACTTGTTTACTTTAAAAGTGAGTTCAATGTAAGGTTTAGGAACGTGGTTCCTTCTGATCAGCTGTCTTTCTTTACTAAACGAGTACCAGGCATCGTCTCCTGATTCCTCGTCTAAGTCATCAATTAGTTCATTGCCCCTTATCTATACTCCATCTATCTTCCTCAAGAAGTGACATCAGGGTATTATGCAGTGATCACAGCAAGAAAACGCGGCGTTAATTCAAAGTGCTGGCATATCCGCGCGCGCCGTATAATGGCGGTGCGAAAATGCACACGCAAAACATCTGTTTTGAACGCGCTGACGTCACTGGCTCGAGGAGATGGATGGAGTAGTATGCCAGCCATTTTGTAGATTTCGGATGCCGCACGGGGAAGATTTTTTTGCGGATAACGAATTTCTCTCAACTTGTACTTGATCTGTCGAGAACACCTATCAGAACCTTTCGGAGGTTTATTGACAACAAGTAAAAAGAAAACTAAAAACAATGTTTTGAACTTGGCTGCAATGATCGTGTTTGAATTTTTCTTATGCAAGTTTTTGAAATAAAAGACCCGGGGAAGGTCATTGATTTTAAATGATTTATTCTTCTTGATGCATATTTCAAGAAGATGACTATAGGCCTAAGGATTTTCTATTGAAAATATGAAACGGGAAACGATCAGAGTTGATCGTTTTTTCCCTGTTCCATTTGTAATATGAAAAGGAAAAAACTATCATTTTTATTATTTTTCTTTTCTTTTTCTTGCATGTGTAGAAGGAGAACACGCTGTTTTTTTTCATACTATGCCTAAGGCCTAAACCCAACAACCAAAACAACGTAAATATAGCTCGGTGTGACAGCATATACGCGATTAGGGAAGACGCGAAGGATGCGTATCATGATACGGCCACCAGACGCTGCAGAAATAAACGCGTCTTACATATTCGTTTTTTCCGCGGGCATCCGACAAAGAAAGAAGACCCCCCAATTTTTTGCCCCATGTGTGACAGAGAGCCGTTGACAGAAAGAATACGGCGTCCGGCCTTCTCCGGCTATGCTATGATGCAGCGTGATTTTCGAGGCGTATTGACAGCAGGGGGGGGGTGCGGGGGGCGCCCCTCCCTGCCACCCCCCCCCCCCCTGGGCGCCGCCCCTGATTGACAGACGTAGATTTGGCGTCAGTGATGCCAAATCAGCTGTTGGCTTATGAGCCAGCTAGCGTCACGTGGCAGAGCTGCACCCTCATACCAAATGGGCGAAAGGATGTCGTCGACCAGTCTTCAATCTTCCCGCCATACTTGAGTGGTTCTAGGTGGATGAACGATCCATCTAGGCAGTGGGTCATTCCTGAACGGCGTTGTCACTCATTGTATGGACACCTAATAGACTTCTGTCCGGAGGGAGTCTCTTGGAGGGAGTGAACTTGCAAGTTTGCTGGATCTACTCATTAGCATGGCATGCAACGTCTAGATAGAACGGTACTTGTTTTGTTGCAAACGACACTGACGACCCTTTTTTTCATTCTTCTCCTCTTCTTACACTGCTGAGAATCATCTATACTTTAGGCAGGAATTGCATCTTCAAAAGCTGCTATGTTCATAAATGTCAAGGGGGGGTTTCTTTCGCAGCACCTTAAAGAAGACGTTTGCCAAGCTATTCATGCCTTTCACGTGCTAACAGGAAGTAATTTATTACCTGCCTCTTTGGATGTTATAAGTCGGGATGTTTTTTTTTTTTTTCAAGAAAATGCAAGTCAATGCAGACAAGTTCATTTCCTCTGATAATCAATTTACGTCTCCTCAAGCTGATAATTCAAGTGACAGATTTCCGGCCCTTCGTGTAGTATACAACAGACCAAGAAGACTTCCCATGAGAGTCGCTATGCCATGATAACGAGTAACCGGCAAGAGCGCTAATTTATCTACGGGTGGGCCCTCCAAGAGACTCCCCTCCGGACAGAAAGTCCATGGGGTGTCATATACAACGTGTAAATTTTGTTTATTCACGGAATTACACACTGCCTCGCATGGATCTATACACACTAGCTAGACCCACTCAATTATGGCTGGAAGTTGAAGACGGGTTGACGACATCCTTTCATTCATCATCCCTTTGGACAAGGGTGTCACCTCTGCCAGTGACGATGATCTGGGCTCATATGCCAATAGCTTACGCATCACTGAGGCAATCTACGTCTGTCAATCGCCGAATCTTCTGGCGTACTAGATAAGTGGGCATGAACTAATTGATGACTTAGACGAGATCAGAGACTGGTCGTCTAGTGAAGAAAGCTCAGACTTATTAGATTGACCACATTCTTAAAAACTTAATGAGCTTCCTTTAAGTGAGCAAGTATGAACATTGCTCTAGCATAAACTTCTATGTATGCATTGATATGGGGACATACCACACACTTTTATTGAAATTATGCACTGTACATGTATGTATTATATCTCAGATATTTCAAGCAACTGGTATTTTTTGGCATTAATTTTTTGCATATACATCTTTGCGGGAAAATAGAAAGTTTTTCGTCAGCTTGTTAAGCCAACGGCAAAAGACAGCAAAAACACCAATGTGGATAACCGTTGAGATTATGATATTATGACCGTTTGACATCTACAGCCTTTTTTTATTTTTGAAAGTTAATTTAACCAAGCACAAACAAGCCAAACAAACCTCAATAGCTAAAATATATACAAAATGTTAATACAATCTTTTTTGAAGGCCATTTACAAAATTCAGCACATGGCCGCCATTTTGACTTTTGACATTTTTTGGCAAGTGGCAGGCATTTTGGGATTTCGAAAGTCCATTTAATGACTTTGTAATCCCGACATATTGCTATTGCACAAAATGCAAATATTGGTCAAGATGTACAAACGGGGATAAAATATCCTTTTTCGGCCAGCCATTTTGAAAATTTTCATCATGAGGTCAGGCCATTAAGGCACGTTGAAAGGTATCTCACTCAACTAGGCACGATCCAAAAACCTATTATCGACAACCAAAATACCACATCGGGCATGTATATACCAAAAGTGTATTTCCCCCCCCCCTCCCCGGTACCCCACCCGGGGGACCCCTTTGGGCAACGTTTTTTAATTAATCGGCCGGCACCATCTTGTTCAGTGGAAAAATTCAGTTAGAACCCCTCCAATACAAAATGAACACCTTTCCCGCACTGCGCGTGGCTGTGGGGCGACTATGTTGGATAAGGTTGCATTTCGTCCATACAGGCTCGTTCCAAGCAGGACGTGGCGACTCCTCAAAATCATGTCCAAAGTCCACTTCTATAACCTATTTGTATATAAATTAGTCAAATTAAACTTTTACACCAAACTTTTAATAGATGCTGATTTTGAAAAAAAACGCGGTATATGAAATGTCCAGACCTTTCTTGTTCTATGATTTTGAAGCACGGCGTCATATTTTTTTGGACAGTCCGTGTGTCTTGTTAGTATCATTCATTGTGCCTATCTTCCTGTCCAAAGCAGAGCATAAGGAAGTCGTGAGTAACCCATTAGCATGTGAACTTCCATAGCGTTAAAGCAAACCTTCACCAACAAGAGTTGCCATGTGTTGTGTATGCATATTGTTTACACATGATCTCTCTAGTTTTCGGAAACATGTCATTTCACTCATGTTGCCATGGGTGGGTAACTGAGCCTGTGATTGGTAATAAACAAGGGAAACAGAACTGCTTAACGCAAACTTTACTTGCAGCACCATAGTTGGGGAGATTAATGGAACATACGCAAGCAACCAAACCATGAACAAATTTTTGATACGATCCCATGTAACCTGACGACTAATCAGGAAATCAATCAAATATCACACACTGTAAAATGCAGCATTGTTTGGGATTCTATGAGACAATACGAACTGTCACCAGTTCAACAAAATCTGAGCATCGGCTAAATTTTACCCCAGGATGACATTGATAATATGGGATAAGTTTGTTCCCCTGTATAACCTACCCCCCGGCGGTAGTCTAAATTTGAACCCCATCATTTCTAACAGTCGAGGCCCTATTGAAATGCAAACAGCAAGAAAATGTTAGCACACAATCCTACGGAATGTTTTCATTGACCATAGACCAAACCACACTAAAAAGCAAGTTTTAGATGACGTCTACAACGTATAAAATTACTACTTTTGCCTGGTTAGATGGCGCATTAGTGCTGGCAGCCGTCTGTCTTTGTAAATCATTAGTGGCCTGGTTCGAACTCCATAGGAGCCTATAATTTTACTTGTTGGTACTTTTGAGATCAAATAAATGTCATATTTGCTATGATATTGATTTTGACATTCATAAAACTAAGAAGACGTGCTGTGGTTATTAGGGTGTTTATTTACAGAAGCCTTCGATCGTACTCTACGTGCCAAAGCCTCATCACAATTTGTGGTGTCTCAATGAATGTTGGGTCTGATCTTGTCTTCGTAGTTGGTATCGATTTGCCAATCCAAATCTGAAGGGGATGCTGTATTGTTGTTGCTGGCTTTTGCATATTGTTCGTTTTGAGCACTGTGTTTTGGTTTGGCGATAGAAGCCTCAATATTATCTACACGCGATGTCTGTCCTCACAACTTGCACATTGGAATTTATGACAATGGCATTCTGTGTGGTTTGCTTGGGGTAAGGTGATAAATTTGAGTTTAATTATGCAAAGACCTCGAACGTCATTTATTGTACTAACTTTAGTATATTTATTATACAACTAGAGGTTCAATGACGATAATTGTCTAAAATAGTTTCCAAGAACTATTTAAATGACGATATTTGCTTGAACCATTTCGGTCACCGAGTGGCCCAACATTCAATATTTTGGAAGCTTGTGATATTTAGGAGGGCGTCCCAGAAAACAAAAGTAATCCTAAGACCAGGGTTAATTTGCAAACTGTGTACGGATTGACTGTAATAATTATTTTATTACTATAAATAGAAACTGCAAGCTTTAAAATGACACCTTAATGGCATTCTCCCGTCATGCCTCATTGAAACGCCTAATTGTCTTTGAAAAATGCACGTCCACAAACTCACTCGGGACAAAGCTGATGTTTGTGTGGTATGGAATGCTTATCTGGCAAGAGGGTGGAAAGATTAGGGCACAAGATTACTTTTTGATTTTTAGGGATGTAATAAGACTTTTACTGCGAAATAGGCAAATGCAATGGTGTTAAAATGCATTTCACACATCTAAATTTAAGTAGCCATAGTCAGCTTACAAACTCCTGTTCGCTTGAACTTGAACTTTCCATCCAAACAGAATGCACATTCGCCATCAACTTCAGCACGATGAATTCAGAAGAAGGCAAACTTTTGATCGAAGTTAGAGAGACGCGAGATTTCTGTAGCATTTCGCGATAGGGACGAAGCACTTTTTTTAATGATGGCGAGGTTAACACCACAACGGTCATTGAGGTATGCAACGGCTGTGGAAAACCCGCCAGTTTCAACTGTGATACAAAGTGGTCGATTGAAACTTACAACTGGATACTTTGTGTGGCAATGGAGGTTATTTGGCTTACAATTTTCGAACGAAATGTCAATGGGCAGCTTATCTCCAATGATTAAACAACGATGCTGTTTTGAACTTGAGCTTGCATTGCTACTGCAACAAAATGGTGTCTTCCGACATTGTGGTGGGCAAGGATGGTGCACCATGCCCACAGAACTGATTAATGTCAGAAATCGCTTACCCTGATGTTTTTTGGGACAGAGTTCTGTAGCTATGAATTATGCTTGCTGATGGCCCCGCCAGGTCACCTGATATGAAACCCTTTGACTTTTTGTAGGGTCTATTGGGAAACAAAGATCTCCAGTCCTTGTGTAACCTGGGATTTTTGCGAGGCCCCGCATACAGGAAATGGAGTCTACGTAATGATCCGCAATGGTCAGACGGGGCTGGGCTGGACATGCGACGTCGTTGCAGACTTTGTGGTCGAACGATGAGGGCGGACATATTCTTGACGGTGTTGGTATATATTTCAGTAAAAAAACAAGCGAGGTTTGAAGCCCACTTTTCCAAGCAATGGTGTCAATAAGCTTATGACTGGAGAAATGGCATTAATTATGGTGGTATTTGTAAAAGTTTACTGTTTGTACAATAGTTATTTTGGTCATTCAATACACAGTTTCGTTAATGACCACTTTGTTTCTGAATTAAAGTTTTATGTTCTGGGGGCACGCCCGTAATAAAATGGTACAAATAATATTGACTATGCCTATGCTGTATTTTTCTACAATATTCGTTTAGGTTTACCGCCTATTACGGTCGGCGTGATTTTTCTCAGTGAAAACGGAAAGCTTAACATCTGTGCATCGTAGTAAGGATATCAGTATTTCCATTTGATTAAAACTATAGAACAGGAATAGAATAAATTGATTTAAAACCTTCAGTAATGCAATACTTAATTTTTGAGATTGGGATAATCCTTCATTCTTTTACTTCAAAGTAATTTCTTCCATTAAAATGTTTTTTATATCTCATGTAAGCTGTTTCTAACGAATGGTTATGCACGATATTTTGGGGACTCCTGTTCCTGTTGAGATGGCGCTTTTCACAACGCTTGTACTTCATTTAAGCATGCGCCAACTATGTGAAAATTCTCTGAAGGCAAACAAGCAAAAAAAGGTACGCAAGATTTACTCGGCGACTGCAAATTCTTATCACAACCATTCTCTAGGGCTGACGTGGGTGTGTGCGTTTCTTGGCTATTGCAAGGCAATCGTGGTTTCCACCCTTTTCTTTATTGAACTATTCTCATGGTATCTGGTTTTATCCTTTTCTGCCTCCGCCGCGAGAACGTAAGAAGAAAGAAGATACAAGTGTAGATTTCTCTTCAAACTATCATGAGACTCAGCGGACCCAATTAACATGTGTTTGCAATTGTCCAATACAGCTTGGAGGAAGAAAACGTCGTTGAAGCACCAGCCGGGTTAGGAGATATACAGAAGGAATCTTCGATTCCCCAATCAAATCTAACCCAAGGGTTTTCCGGTACCAAAAGAAACAACATGAGATGGGCAGAGTATGTGGTACAGAAGGGAAGATAAATGGGGAGAGTATGAAATGGTGGTCAAAATAAAGCTGATAAAGGTGCTTATTCCGAAAAAATCCAAACGAGGCCATTAAAGAAAATGATAGTTACCGCCAAACAGCTGGTATGACGAAATCAATGCTGGGGAAGATAGTGCGTCCAGCCATAGAAAAAAACATTCATGCTAAAACGTTAGTTATGTCATTTCAGCCCCAAAACAAGTCGAATGTGAGATAATTAAAGATGACCCAAATTTACTGATGATATTACTTAAGTCAAAAGAAAGAAAGAAAAAAAGAAACGTGATATTGAGCATATTTAACAAGAATTCACAACAGTTAATTAAAGTGTATTTGAAAGAAAGTTGTGGTAAAAGATTAGTTAATTATCAAGATCGAACAAAGTGTCATTAAGTTGAATTAAACCTTTGGCTGAGTAACTATTCAGGGCAGTAAGTACAACGTGGGTGGGTGTGGGTGCTCCCTGGATCGTAATAGGACCATTTTAGTCTGATATTTGCGGATTGCCACCATATTGGTGAAATTATTGTAAGTTTGGCCAAAATTGGAAGCATTTGGTCGCGCTTGGCACTTTTTGAGGCAGCGTACTGGGATTATTGGAAATGCCCCTGGCTCGATTGCCTCGGTTGCCATGTCAGTGAGCAGCAGTGAATAAAAGTCTCTAGAAAGCAAAAGAGAGAATTCCGGCTAGGGAAAGTGATCTTGACGGAAACCCGCGCCAGTGTGAATTTGTGTGCGAGGTCGGTAAGTAACAGATGTTAGGGCGAAACTCAGCAAATCTGAACTTTGACGAAAAAACTTTGATTATGAAATCACATTCTCGATTCATCCCATATGCTTCCCATACCACTTCATCTTGAGGTCATAAATGCATGCGATGTGGGAGGGATCGTGCCAAATCAAAAATATGGTTAGTTAGGCATACAAAAGCATGATATTATGCACAGTCTGCAGAGGGGCAATTTATAATAGCTTATTGTGGGGGCATGCGCATTATTGGGGCCTTTAAAGCCTGATATAGTATAAGTTGCGTTTGCATCGAAACTTATTTGAATGATATTAAAGGTCCATGGTCGATTCGCTAATGCTCGTCCTCAAAGGGGACCCAGATTTTACTGGAAGTGGGGTCAAAAGTGTGGATCAGAAGCTAAGTACTATTTTCTCATTTACCTGTGAAATCTTAGCGGCAAAGGATGTTTGGTAGGATGGTATGAGCGAAAATATACTCCACTTTGGGCGACCAATATTAATTTTAACAATACTTATATGGCTTAAAGAATCACGTTTTTAAAGCCAAGATTACACCATTTTTTGAAGAGCGCCCCCAATTTTCAAAAAATTTTAGATTTGTAACACGGGTTGCATGGTAACTGGCTAGTAAAACTATACCTGTGATTACTGTGAATGGTTAAACACGAAAATGTCTATGTGTCACAAAACGAAGGAATTTTGTACTAGAATAATTGTTATAGGGATCCCCGATAATAATCAACGGCGCTGGAAATGGCTTCATGTGAAATAGCGGGGAATAGCGCATGTACGTTTCATGCCTCATCCATTAGTTGTTTTAATAGTTCAGGCAAGCAAGGTTGAGGTTTTTTCTCGAGGTGGTAATATTTCATCATGACCGGACATAAAACCGTAGCATTTCCAGCTCTGCCGTGAAGTCAATCTGGGATTCCCAATTCTAATTACAAAATCGCTTATTTTTGATCAATACGCATTTTTTAGCATTTTCTCGTTCGAATGTATAGTTTCTAGACAATTACCAAGTAACTGTGCAAAAATATCAAATTTTGAAAATTGGGGTGCGCTATAAAAACTGTGCTAAGATGCTTTAAGCTCTCAAAATTTTTAGCCTCATATCACACCTAGATGCTTTGTCTTAAACATTGCCAAAGGAAGCACACGTTAATCTGTTGACACGATAGTAAAAGATCAAAAAAGTAAAAATAGTCGTCCTTTCGCGGTATTATAAGTAATTTACAGGTTACTCATAAACAGATAGTTGTTATTTACACGGATAGTAAAGATTACAAGTAAAAATCGGACCAAATATTAGCACTTCGTCTGGCAGTAGGCAATCTTTTCATTGAAATAGTTCTTTCAGAGCCGTCGCTATAAATTGTGAAAATGCTTTACACCGTTTTCGTTGGTCTCATTAATGACCATTGGTTTGTTTACACATAGTAATTTGTAAGTTCTTCCGTCGAGTCAAACAAGCGAATAGTTTCTTAAACAGTACTAGCGGACGTCTGGGTGTGTTATTGAGATGCAGCCGTGATGTATTTGTCAAAGTTGGCGAAGTAGTATATGAGTCTGGTGGCTTCATATGAGTCTATAAACGACAATCGGTCACAAATTCGAAAGATCTTCTGGGCTTAGTCTGAAAATAAGCCAAAGCTTTCCTACCTGTTTTTTGTTTTGTAAATTTGAGCTTGAACGGCACACCAACCCTATTATTAAGGTTTACGTTATCAAATAATCAAAAGCTTAATATCAACCATCTTACTCAGGCTAAATTCTGGTTTAAGATTTGGGCTAATTCCATAAATAAGCACACTGGCTAAAATACCAAATGTTGCACATTATTATCTAGTGGTAGGTATCTTCATTGGACGGTTTACAGAATTTTCTATTGCAAATTTGGAAACTGTATGGTTTGAAGGAAAAAAAAAATAAAAATTATCACATTTTTGGGACATTTTAACTTGAAATCATTTTTGCTCGATTTAGAGCCTTTTGGTGGGTTAAAATTAATTAAAATGGTTCATAAATGATAGTGTACAAACAACTTTTGAACATAAATAGGTTATAGATCGTGAATCAAATGATGGATTCTTGGCATGAGCATATCTCAGAAAGACGGTTCCTCGTGTAAGCTTTGGTGTCCCAAAGATTGCTTACTAAGTGAAACTTTATATTATGAGTTTTGAATCTTTAAAACCAAAAATTGGCATTTTTAAAGCTATTATGGTGGCATGTATCTAGTTTATCATTTAGGATGTATATTTAGTGAAAATACAACAAACTGGAGAATTGTGCCCTGTTTTAGTTTTTGCTAAGCCATGGTTGTCCCGCTAAATCTTACGTTGGGGAATATTCATTGGGCTTATTCAGTGTCTTAACAACCAGTGTTGCTGACAATTGTACCTAATTTGCTATATTTGTGGTTTCCTTTTTGAAAATATAAAAACTTACCCTTTTTTTTTTTTTTAATGTTTTTTAAAAAGAGAATTTAAATTTTTGGTGTACCGCTTACACGAGGAACCTTGAGGTATCATTTTCCTGATCACAAATGTGTCAAACCCAATCTTTTGCTTCCTTAAGTGGGATTTCGTTTGTAATTTGATCCTTGTATTGAAAAAAAGACAGAACTAGTGTAAAACATGCCTTGGGATGCCCAATTGAAAATTTCCTCGCGTAGCGGGACACCACAGTGTCCCGCTTACACAAGGAACCTTGTTTTTCCTACTTTAATCACTATTTTGGGTATTTATTTGCTCTAATTTTAGTTTAGAATGTTTGCATTATCTCAATTTTGAAAGAACTTCCTCAATATGAAATTTGCTTGTAAGTTATGTTCAAGAAAAAGCTAAGGAAAAGCTGATTTTGTTGTGTTAGGGTCAAAACAGCTATGTCACAAGTTGGGTGCCTTATTTATGGAAATACCCCTTTGCAATTATTGTGAATGTATTTAGATTTTAGTATAACAAAATATGGCCATTAAGAGGAAAAGAAGTAATGATACAGGCAATACTCATTTGAATATTTTTAGTCTATAAGCTGACATTACCATATTTTCGGTTTGTAGCACCCAATCCGTCATTATTTTTCCTATTTATCACCTTGAAGGGTGGGGGATGTTCTCGACTAGGTTTGGGTACCTTTCCGCCAAGAAAAGATCTCCGTTAAGCATGTTCCGCTTATAAAGATAGATTAATAAAAAGCTAGATGTCGGTTGGCCATCTTCATTCATTGAGCTCACTGGCAGACGCTGAAATATAACCATCCAAACCCATTACACGTAAACCTTACAACGTGGAAAATGCACTTTCTCGTTGATTTGGCCATGCGACCCTCGGTTATAAAACGTTCCTTAGACCGTCCAAGAACATCGGCAGGCATGTGGTTTCAGACCAGGTGTTTTTGCAGATTTTCAATATGGCTTCCAAAATAACGCGGGCTATTGTATGTTCGTAGTTGCTATGACGAGTCTGACTTTTTTTTAACAGAGTAGTAGTGCACAATTCTAATATATTTATTAACATTGAACCTTGATCTAAGTTTATTTTTGCACTGTTGTGTTGGAAATTGTTATAGTAAAGAACCCTATAAGTGGCTATTTGTCAAGAAATGATGATTTTTATGTTTCGTTTACTGATAAAAGTCGGGATCCGACTTTTTTTAAGGCCTAGAAACAGCCGTAAATGGTATCTTCAAGACCGCATCAAAATGTTTTAGTGGTTGTTTTTCACAAAGAACAGTAAGTTGTTGATATGACCTAACACTAGAGACAAAATGAGCATTTTTAATTTGGAAAACAATTACTGATTGTGGCTTTAACCGGGAACAGTCCGGAGGCCTTGGGTCCGCCCATTTCAAAATGGCCGTCATAGTTTTATAAAAACCGCCATTATAATCTATTATAGAGGAAATTTAATTAGGGACCTACAACGATTAAGTTGTGTGTCTTGGTCAATGATACTAATTGGAGATATAACCGGCTGATAACGCGGTTTTACCTGACTCTAAAATAGTTCGCAGGAAGACACAGACAACAAAAACAAAAAAACCCTGTAAACCTGATACAATAAAAGACGAGATAATGGGTGTGGACTACTCAGTGACATTATAGGTGTGTCCTAATAAAAATAAAAAAAATATGTAGAAGTGAAAAGGTTTTAGTAAAAAATTTGGTTCATGTTGCTTGGTCTGCAATTGTCCAGAAATATCCAGAAAGCATATCAGCAGTTTGCCTCGTGGTCTTTATAACATTATAAGTCGCAGAAGATAGTGAGGGGTGTTTTCTTCTGATTTATGCTTCCTAATGCGGCTAATGACAGCTTTTCGGGGCGGAAAACATACCTAATTGTCAGGAGGTGATGTAAATGTAATCACCAGATGGGTGTAACAAAC
Source organism: Ophioderma brevispina (assembly GCA_023653785.1). NCBI lineage: Eukaryota > Metazoa > Echinodermata > Ophiuroidea > Amphilepidida > Ophiodermatidae > Ophioderma > Ophioderma brevispina. Next base: position 5,329 of record JAMKCH010041115.1, on the reverse strand, counting down.
TCGAATTTAAGGCACGTACAGACTATTGAATTGAAGTTGATTTTTAAGCGAATGATATTAATGCAAGGTTCTAAATAAAACAAATAATGGTGGAAATGAGGTTTGGTGGTCGATTTGTTTGTGTGTCTATTGGTATGTTTGAAGAACGCTCAGGATAGCACAAAATGGCATTTTTATGCATGAAATACAAAATTAGGTATTTTAAACCTTGGTTTTCTGTTTTTTTTTGTTTGTTTTGTGTTTTTGTTTTTTTTTTTTTTTTTTTTTTTTTTTTTTTTAAGTGACAAGGGGTTTTCACTCCCGTTGGGCCCAAGGGGGTGGGGGTTCCATGGAACCCCCTAAGGAAACCATCTACCGAGGGAATTTTTGCACGAAGATTAACCACATGTGAAGGGTCATAAGACAACCCCTAAATCAGCAATAAAATGATATTGTTATTTGGGCTGCAAATTAGGGGCAAAACCATTATTTTCAAAACACGCGAAAAATGGCAAAAAGACGGAAAATTCAAATGGGCCTTGCGCTTACATCAAACTTTTTGAAAACTTAGTGCTACGTTGTATCTTACTCTAGCAGACCAAAAATTACATATATTTAACAAAAACTTGCAGTTTAGGAATCCCTGTATTTTTAACGGGTTGCAAAATACACGTCTTGCCCATAGACTTGTACAGAACGGTTTAGCAATGTTCACAGTGAAATTGTTTGTTGTCAGCACATAAAGGGTAATTATTTTATGTTTACTATTAATGTTACTTATATGATGTGTGAAAATATCAGCAAAACCAATATTTGGTCTTGATTTTTTTAATAGTTCAGTTGACTTGCCGTTAGGCCCAACGGGGGATTCATGGACCTTCACTAATTAACTCATTAACGGCTTGGCCGATTTTAAGATTTTTGGTATCAAAAGAAGCGCATTTTAAAAGTAAGGACAATTACAAAAAATGTCGGCCGGCAAATCCCACGCGTAAAGCGGCCCCCGCGGTCACTTTAAGTGTTAAAAACAGTGGAACTTCTTAACCCAAGGCAACAGGAGCATGAAATGAATGTAGTTTTATATAGCACTTTTACAAGATCAAAGCGCTATACAATTAATTTCGCTGCCTCTAGGAAATCATCAGAATCATGCGTTAAGAATTCTCAATAGAGAACGAAAAGTTATCAAGAAATTGAAAAAGGCAAAGAAAATTGAAAAAGCAAGTATAGAAAAGATGGAAACCTGAAAGAAGAGAACTAACATACATATGGCTAGATATTGGTATAAACTAACGACACCGCTGGGGGCGCGGAAGTGAAAGTTAGAAATGCCGGAAAGACTGGTATGCAAAAACATGATAGCAAAATACAGGGCCCAATTGCAGAGTAATCCCAGAAGAAAATATTATAAAACAATAACCCTCTTACCATCCCAGAATTTAAGTTGTATGTCGGATGGTCTAAACTGTATCAAGATAAACACAGATGAAACAAAAAATGCTGGATATCGGAAGCACCTGAGGCACCAATGATACGTACTTATGTTGGCCAAATAATGGAACGGCTAGGGAAAAGTATGTATCCCAATGCACCGAAACTTTGTTAGGTTTCAAGCAGCATTGATGTATCCGGAAGGCGGCTCCTGTGGAAAACACCTAAAAAGCAATCGGAGTTAGTTAAAAGCCAGAAGGTAGGGCTGCATGTGCATTTGTTTCCGTCATTTGTGGTTTAAAACGTGATCTTAGTTGGATAGACGTTTTTCTTAAAATATGATGGGAGTGGGCTGATTCTATCTGGTAAGTGCAATGCTTGATTTGGCTTTCCTTAAAGTTGATGACATTTGAAGGGCATATTTTATATCAAAGAATGTTGTGGTCGGAAACTACTTTAGTCTTGCGTTAAACATTTTTGACCCTTTCAGTGGCCAACAATGACCTATGCGGGTTTGTTTGTGAATTGTGCCGGGTGTTTTTATAATATACAATATTACCTGCCAATTCCATGTACCACTCGTCTATTTCAAAGATATAAAACAAACTCACACAATTGAAAAAAAAACACACAATAAAAGTCCATTACAGTTCCACGTTTTCTTTTTTATTTGTATGGTTCCAGAGTCTTTACATGCGCTACGAATTTGGCACCTAGTATTAAAAAATCGTAAAAGTTCATCTGCATTTGACTCTTGACTGTAAATTTCATTTTTTTGCTCGCACTGATCAGCATGAAGATAAAAAAGGCTCGATGGCAGGAAGAAAAGTGTTATCACTAATCTGTCTCATGGTCTAAGGATTAAAAAGGGTATATTTGTATAGGTTCGGACCTTTAGTTTACACGGCTACAGCCCTATAAGGTTCAAGGTCATCCTGGGTCAAAAAATATCTAATTGTCAGATTTTGTTGAAACTGGTGTCAATATTGTTCCGGTCATACTAAGGCAGAAAATGCATTTTAATTCTTTGGGCGACAGCTTGGTAACAATTTAAGGTCACGTTTTGGTGACTCCTATAGACCATGTAAACCCTTGTTACATTTTGCTCACTAATATATAACCTAATGCCAAACATTGTACAATAAAGGTAGACGAACAATTTGACACCAGTTTCAACAAAATAGGGGGTACTTGGTAAGTTTACCTAGTATGACATTGAACCTTAAAGTGCGTGTTCAATCGTCTTTGGGACACCCACCCCCCTGATTTTACCCGGAAGTAGTATCGATTTTGAATATCAATGAAAGGCCGTATTTTCTCTTGTCGGTCCCTGAAATTTTGGCCCTCAATCCATTTCATTCCCAGATATTCCAAAAAACAGGCGAATTATGGTTAAACCATCAATATTTAGCACAGTTATTGAAGAGGGCTTTCCATTGTGCATTATTTCTTCTACCATCAAAACGCAAAGTTTGTTCCCACGGTACTTGATGGAACTATGTGCAAGTCTAGCTCTCATATCAAGTAAGAAACAAAAGACATAAAACGGAAAAAGCACCTTTAAATAAGGCTTTACTGTTTAATAAAGGTCAGAACCTAGACAAATATACCTTTTTTAAAAATCGGTAAAATAGACAGCTACATTTGTGTACATTTACACACAATTTTACTTGATTTCAAATTAACCCCTGCACTAATTTTTACCCCCTTATTTTACACAGTTTCACCCCATTTCCCAGAGTTGGACCCAAAAATTCTGATTCAGCCCTTTCAAATCTGACAAACATCTTCAAACCTTCTCCCCCAAACTTCCTAGAATATGATTGTTATTTATAACCCTCCTTCTAGATCCTCTGATCAATCTACAAAATATTTTTATCGCTAAATGTCACCTCAACCACAAAAACATCACCTTCAAGAGCTTGTCACTGTGCTATATTCTAATCACAGGCCTTTCTACTAACGGAAAAGGTAGGTTGAGGGGTGGGAAGAACAGGGATGAGTAAAGAAGTGTTGTGGGGGGAAAGCGGTTCGGAAAGGGGACTCACACACATACCGGGAAGGGCGCACAACACTAATCACTCCATGTTTGGGGGAATGCTAGGTAGTTTCCCGGCAATCACAAACGTGTGAGCTATTTTGCAGTCCTTCGGGGCCGGTGCTGCGTCGAGATATGTATATTTTCAACAATAGTAATTTTTTATTATTTTGGGGTACTATTTTTCGATATCGAAATTTGGTACTTTAATTTTGTATATACTAATATCGATCATAAAAAAACAGTAGTATTTGATAACCATCATGATACGGTATTTTTTCCTGTAAAAACGACCGTGCACGTATGTTATTGTTAGAGGCTCTCGATAATATCTGCTTTAGGGGGGCGCAACACTAAATCACGCCACGTTTGGGGGATGGTAGGTAGTTTCCGGATAAAATACCAAACTTGTGAGATAGTTTGTAGTCCTTTGGGACCGGTTTCCATTGGAGGGTGGTATATTATAATAAAAGTGAAAGAGTATAGCTGATTATCGCTTGTATCACAAAATTTTTGAAATTCGATTCTGTGTTCGATTCTGTGTAGGCCCTCGACTTCCGCCCTGGTCGAAAGCGGGCTTAGGCGTGCACGTCGGTTCAAAATAGTGGTGGCGCGCTGTTCATATGCCCTTTTCCTAAAATCTGTACTAGAATTGTCCAAAATTGCTAATTCTTTGAAAGTTTCAGTTGTGTTTTCTATAGGGAATGGATCAAACATTCAAACTATTGTCACGCGGGTGCAAATCAGAGGGCGCGATGTGGTAATTTTACGTGTATTTCATGAGCGTTTTTTTAGTGGTGTGCGCCCTTAGCTTCGATCGTACGTGTACGAAGGAGCTGAAAAACATAAATGGAGTACCTTTAGAATACCCTAACCATTTTTGCGGCTCCGCGAAGCTCGACCTTTTAAAAAGCGGAGCTGCGGCGGCGCCGTGATCCATAGGAAATGGACATATATCTACTTTATAATGTGTTATTTTCCGCATTAATTTGTTCTCAAAAACTAAGTTCTGGAGTCATGCTCTGTCGGCTGCGGTCATGTCGCGAAGCTTGAATGTTACAGTATGCTCTTTGAAATTTTAAGTTCGGGGTTGTCGCGACCGGGAGCTGCGGCGGCGCCGCGACGCTCTGGGTTTCAGCCAGTGGCAGCGGCGGCGCCGAGAACTTCTCCTTTTAAAAAGTGACTGCGGCGGCGCCGCGAAGCCTGGGTGCAGCACTGGCAGCGTCTGCGTCGTAAAGACTTACCGTAACAATCCGGGTTGGGTGTAATGTTGAAGCTCAGGGTTGCAGCCGCGGGCGGCGGCGTCGCGAAGCTTCACCTTTTTAAAAAAAGGTGGCTTCGTCGCCGCCGCGGAAGCTTTGGTTGCAGCCACTGGCAGCGGCGGCTCGCGAAGCTCGCCTTTTTAAAAATTGGCTGCGCGGCGCCGCTAGCGTTGGGCTTCAGCCACTGGCACGGCGGCGTCGTAAAGACTTACTGCTGGAAAATATCGTGGCTGTAATTTTAGCTCAGGGTTTCCGCCGCTGGCAGCGGCGGCGTCGCGAACTTACCTTTTTAAAAACGTGGCTGCGGCGGCGCCGCGAAGCTCCGGTTGCAGCCGCTGGCAGCGGCGGCGGTGCGAAGCTGCACATTTTTAAAAACGTGGCTGCGGCGGCGCCGCGAAGCCCCAGGGTTTGCAGCCGCTGGCAGCGGCGGCGTTCGCGAACTTCAACCTTTTAAAAAAAAAGGTGGCTGCGGCTGCGCCGCGAAGCTTGGGTGCAGCCACTGGCAACGGCGGCGTCGCGAATGCTTCACCTTTTTAAAAAATGGCTGCTGCGGCGCCGCGAGCTTTGGGCTGCGCCACTGCAGCGGCGGCGTCTTGAAGTTTCACCAACCGTTTTTAAA
>JAMKCH010041114.1:0-19936 GCA_023653785.1 Ophioderma brevispina | reverse complement strand
AACCTCAACAAATTTAGCCGTCAGGGGTGTATCTCCCTAGAGACTGACGCTTCCGGTTTGCGCAGACACGCCTCCATCTTGGATTTTTTTCCATTGGAAGATATTGGAATACATGTAAATGAATTTTGAGTGTCATTTTTTCATATAAAACAAATACACAGACTTACTATAATCCCATGCGGATAATCTTTGAAGTTTCTTCATTCCCCGCAGCCTTGCTGTTTTCGGCCGACTTGGCGTATTTTTATGTTTGACAACTCGGGCGTATTTTTAAGTTTGACAACTCGGAAGTTTCAAGTCTTAGATTTGGATTGACAAATTTGAGACGGCATCTAAGGGTCGGCACTACCACTAGGTTCTCATCGTGTTTAGCTCCTTTAGTTCACATAGAGTAGCGATCCAAACGTGAAAGAACCTTCGCACACCACCAAAAGGTTCAACCCCACATACATCCCTGTAGTCATCATAGTCCCCGAATAGTGGTTGAGTCAGCAAAACAACCTCGTTATCAGTGTCGTATCCCATATAGCGGTACCCCAATGTTTCAATGTTTTCATCATGAACTTAGTAATAACATTCGTCACCATATGAATAGCGGCCAATATTACGGAGGGCGTTCTTACTTAAAGAACATAGTTTTTTCCCTAAGTTCGAGGTGGTCGAGAGAGAGAGGTGGAGAGAAAACGTAATTTGTAGAGGGGGAAATGTCGAGGGAAATAGAAAGAATTAGAGGTGAAGTCCGGGGAGAGATGGTCACTGAAGAGAGAAAAGGGAGAGAGAGAGAGGGGGGGATAAGAACAAAGACATAGGCCAGAGTGATTTGGACTAGAGTGGCTGATGAAGTTCGTTGAGGGGAAAATAAAAAAGGGAATAGTAGTAAACTAAACAAACCGGGCAAAAAAGCAGAGAAGGAAATAAAAAGGCAAGAAGAACTCAAACGAGCGACAGCTGGGGGAAATGTAATTTGTAAGGGTCTTTGGGTGACGGATGAGCGTAACTTGTGGAGGGGGTAAAGTTGAGGGATATAGAAAGAGAGGGGGACAGATGGTCATAGAGAAAGAGAAGATGAGATGACAGTCCCGATATTGAATATAATAAATGTTATCAAATTATTCTATAGGCACATATATAGAGAGAGATCAATTCGCAATAAACCCAAACTATCTTCATAAGATAGCAAAGAAGTATCATTTATTTCACATATTTCACACATATTTTAAGTAGAGATTAACCGATATTTGTATCAGACATCGGATCGGAGGCCAATTCTGCAAAATCGGCAAAAAATCGGATCGGTAAAAATATGTTAGAGGCTGCTGATTCTCAGCCGATGTACCGTACTTAATGAATGAAAGGGAGGAAGTAAAATGGTTATTTTTCGAATTTTTCAGTAACAAAAAGAGACAAGAGGTGCTCAAACAGGGTAATTCCCCGCAATTCCTCATCGGAATATAAAGCAAATGTGACGCACAGATTTTTTTTTCTTAGTACATCGTCACCAATTTTTAAGTTAGAAGAATTTTAACCTCGGTGCAATTTTAATATTGGGGCAAATCGGCGTTGGATCGGTGGATCGGCCGATACCACAAAAAAGATCGGCCATCGGATCGGCATAGGAAACCCTGGATCGGTTAATCTCTAATTTTAATCACACTATTCTTATATTATAACAATGATAAACTATAAATGGCTGTCCACAATTTTATAGCACTCAGCTTCATATAAGAAAGGAGTGTTTTGTCATATTTACAATCTGAATGGCAAATTTTACTGAATACTACATCAGAAAGATCAAACCGCACGCGCCCGGTGCGGCATGTGTGGTAAGTTCCTTTGAGTTTTAAATTTTGATGCCGCACACATCACCAAAATATTCATCTGATCTGCCCGTTAAATACGTACGACTCTATTTGATGTAGCTTGACAATCATAGCCCGGGGGCGGGGCGAGTTCCCAGTTAGAGTAACCGGCGAACTACTAGTTTTGATGGTTTAACTTTTTAGATAAATAAATTTTGTTTTTAAACACGTTAAGCATTTAAACTGCATAAATATTGTTATGTTAGAGAGCATCAACACACTGGAGCTCTGTGCAAGGTAGTGCACGACCCCGTTTGGTCGTGGTCGGGGTGTGGATAGGTTGTGATCAGCCGGCAATAATTATCGCGCTATCAAGGGACCACTGATGGACCACCCCAGGGTTAGTGCCCGACATGCGACGCGACGATCTTGCTGCATTGTTATTGGAAAGACTTTTACGATTAGGTTATTAGGTTAGATTATATTTGTTTTTTAATAAATAATTATGATTTTTTCACGAGTCATTTCATCATTAATTAAAGTACAATAAAATGACTTACTAGGTGAAAAATGACGGATTACTTTACGTTTATTGTATGTTGATATGCCGACTTTGAACGTTCTCGATGTGGGGCAGAAATTATGCCCTCACCATAAATTCATACACACTGATCCCACAATTCCCTGTTGCTTTTCATCGCGCACGAGTTTAAACATGTAAGGGATGGTGTGAACATTGTGAACTCTCTTCATCATTAAAGTGCATTTCGTGATTTTAACACCTTCTGTGTTTATTCATAAGATCCCTAGTCCTGTCTGATCAATGACTCCTCCTTATGTACTATTATCAGTCTGGCCCTTTAACTTAATCAATGTAGGATTCAGCCAAAATAGTATTACAAAATTTTGTCTCACTTCTTCCCCCAATAATTTTCTCGCTTCATGCTATAAATAGTACCTGATTCCACTTGAAAGTATTCCTTAGAGGGTTATCAACAACAGGATAGTCGTAAATATCTCACCGTTTAGAATTTAATTTAATGAAATTTAAAATTTTAAATAGCAATTTTTAAGATTTTGACTAAGTCCTGATTTTGTATTGCCAGGTGCTTAAGAAAGCTTTAGCTTGTTTTACAATTGGATATTATTTCTGGTGCTAAAGGTAGAAGAGTGTTTAGCGACAGCACCGGTGTATATGAAAATGGAGGTGACATTCATAGCTGATACACATGTTTTTGGACCTCACTAAAGACTGTTCGAGGCATATGTTAAAGTAAACGTCATTTGATTCCCAATTATGGGGATACATAGATCACTAGATATCCTTATAAATAGCTTATTCTGTCCTCAAAATTTGAGCTGATCCCACTTGCGGTTTTGGTGTATGAGGCACTTTCTCTTTCCCACGGTCCCAAGCTACTTGTGCTGTAATTTCTGTCGTTACAGACAGGACCTACAAATTTGCGATTTTCTTACAGATGCGACCAAGTTTGCATGTAAGATTGGGCCCACACTTGATTACTACGGCTAACGTTTCAGATGATATAAAATCTCAAATTTTTTAGGTAAGTCGGGGGGCGAGGCTGTTGATTAGTACACTGAGTCACACTGAAATTTCGGCATGTCCACGAGTCTTAATCATCATGCAATCTTTTGCAATTTTCACATTTACGATCACCCTCATTTCTAGTATGACGACATTACATAAGTCAATCGTGTAGCACGAATCCCGACAAGAATATCTCCAAATAAGACTTAATATTATTTTCCATCCGAAGAAACTAATTGCACTTGCAGGAGATAAATAACAAGTACATAGGTGCATGATAAATACTGCGGCCATGTACATTATTGTTATTTTTCTATAGGCTACGGCTTTTCAATGCATTATGGCCTTTAAAACGTCGTGCCGACCACCAATTTCAAAAAACGATGTAAAGGTTCCTGTGACTACTACTATGCTGTGGCCCTTGGATCACGAATTGCCCTTTAAAATGTGCTTTTGTTTCGGGAATGCAATTAATATTTGACTCTTCAAGAACATCGACCATTTATGATTTTTCTTTATGTATGCCCTTTTCTGCTTTTCAAAATATCCGCGAGCTTGAAGATTTTTTAATATGGCTACTATATTAAAATGAAAAATATCACCAAATGAAAATCTGGACGCTTGATTTGAAATTTCTAGTCAAGCAGTCTCATGCTCTCGGCACCTTTAATTCAATAATGATTTTAATTTTGTGTGTTAGTAGTACGGATAGTCAAACCACAACCAGGTTTAAATTGGTCCATCATCAGCCGCTTATCTTTGCCACTGATGCTTTATAAAGTAGTCATTGTACATGCATAATTCAACACCCGACCCTCGCTTGCGTGCAAGTTAACTACGACTTCTATTGCAGTCTAATATACCTTACTTTTCTAAAATAAGGGTATATTCCAAAAGAATATAGATGTCCGCGCATCCATGATCCAGACTGACCAGAATCTTATCTAAATCTTTCAGTAATCACCCCAAGGATATGACAGATCTGCGGATTGACTGCCGATCAAAATCTGGGATGAAAAAATGAAGATTTTTTTTTGTTTTCTGGTCTGGCCCTCTTTCGTACATTCGATAAAGTCATGGTATCTATAACATATCCATAAGCGTATGAACGGCAAAAAAAAAAAAAAAAAGAGGAACGGTTTTCGTTGTTGTTCTTGATGGGTGATTGAGCGTGGATGCAGATCCACGTTTAGACCCCGGGGGGGGGGGGGGGGGTGTCAAGTACAAACGCATATTCGGAGATGTCCGCTGGTTTGGGTCGCAAAATCAGCCGTCTGTATAACTATGACCCCCCCTTTTTTTTCACACTTGTAAATTATGACCCCTTGTTTTCACACAATATGGTATAAGGGAACGCACCATTAGATATCCAGGGAGGGGTTCAGAGAGTTTTTGAAAAAAAAAATCACTTATAGTGTGAAAGAAAAAATTCACCCTTAGAGTGTGAAAGAAAAAATTCACCCTTAGACTGTGAAAAAAAAAATTCACCTCAGAGAGTAGACAAGAAAAAAATTCACCATTTTAAAAAAAAAAAAAAAAAAAAATCACCCGTCCACAGTGGGTACACAAAAAATCACCCTTTATCATTGTCGTTCGGTATATGCTAAGTTATCCTGTATGAATCTGCTTTTTGCCCAAAAGTTCCTGCATAATTTTTAGATATTTAAACCAAAAGTTTACAAATTTTTAGCTCAGTCACGGACCCATGTTTTTATGCAAATTTTTTCGCATCTTGCCCTATTCACCACGCGTGAAGCTAAGCTTCGTGCACTAACCCTATCTCAACCCTCTGAGACTAGACCCACAGGAGATTATGAGCATGGATAAACACCTGCTATCATCAATAGATAACTGGCATTGATGACTACCTGCTTATCAGCAGAAGATTATATGGTCTTGAATGAACTACCTGCTATCAGCAGTATATATGGGTATTGATGAACTACCTCTGTCAATAGCATGATATGTATAGGATGACCGACTGCTGTCAGTCGTAGATGGGGATGGGTGACTACTGGATTCAGCAGTCGATATTGGATTGATGAACTACTGCTATCAGCAGGAGTAATATGACATGATGACATACCTTTTATCAGTTGTAATATGTCATTAATATCACCTGCTATCAGCAGTATATGAGCAATTGATGAACTACCTGCTTTCAGCAGTAGATATGAATTCTATTAATATAGCCGATATCTGAATTTGATGGGTCACATGATGTGTAAACCGGAGAATTAAAATAGGGGGTTTTTTGGGGCCCTTATGGATCTATGATTACAAGCAAAACAGGTTCCTGGGAAAAAAAGGAGGTTGATGTTGGATACAGATCACATGAAAATATTTTTTGGATGTATCCATTTGGCAAACTTGAAAGAAGGTTATGGACTGGCAGTTTGATATCCGCCATCATATAGGAGTCCTAATGCTTAATCCGTTCAAAATTCGTAACCCACTATCCTAACCTAATCCTAACCCTAATCCTAACCCTAATCCAAACCCTAATTCTAACCCTAACCCTAATCCTAAACTAACCCTAATTTCACATCAGGTTAAAAGTGCTCCGACTCGTGCCCATCAGTGTGAAGCGGGGCGCGCTCCTATGGGGTAAACGTGCTATAGTATGGACATGTCAGCAGAGTAATTATTTAGGATTGTGTGAATGTGTAATTCAAAATCTTGATCAGTTCATAACATTTGTAAGATCATGGTGAACCATGGACCTGGGTACATGATAGGTCTTTCTGCTTGTGTTCAATAGTCTTACTTGAATACCACGAATGTGAGGCCTGAGTGTTGTCAGTACAACCACTTTTCCTTGGGTGTTAAAGGGACACAATGGCAATGAAAAATATTCATATATATGAGATGGACACTTAATAAATCTTCTCCACAAATTAAAAGACATTAGGTTGCTTACCATTATGTAAAAAAGAGAAAACGAACTAATATTTATTCCTTGTGAGCCTCGCTTCTCAACCCAAGATGCTGACATTACCTGCCACATTTTAATCATCTTGAAAGCATGCAGTCAGCAGCTCACACACCATTGTATTGCGTATTTCTAATCCCCCTTTTATATGACATATCAGCGTCTTACTCAAAAGCCCGCACTCAATGCCTTGGACTCCTGGCCTGAATACTTTTGATTGTGTCACACAGCCAGGCGAGATACACTATCAATCTGGCAGGGAGTCAACACCTTGATTTCCCATGGCATAAATTGCCATATTGCCACAAACTCTTCTACTGTTTTTACTTGTTTTTTTTTTTACATAATATAAACACCAAATTTGTTTTCCATTTATGGAAATGGTTTCAGTAAGGGTCGATTTTATTATGTCTGAATATATTTTTCATGCATTGTGTCCGTTAAAAGATCTTTTCCCAGACAAGTTTAAGATAACTATTAAAAAATACAGTTTTGTTATCATTAAAATGTGAGATCTGAACTCTTATCTCCAGCTTCGTTATTGGAATTGTATGAACGTGATAGCCTAATAAAGTGGGGTTTTCTTGAGGTACACACTGAATGAAACACCACGAATGAAAATTAATACTGCTATGTTCTGTTTTGATTATGTTCAATGTTTGATGCAAAGTGCGGTGATTCTGCTTGAATATTAGTGTGGGGATTTGGTTACTGTGGTTTCCGGAAAATGTTTCTGTTTTCTTTCAAAATCAATGCACTGTTATTTCACCAGAATACAACTTTTTTGAACATTTGTTTGTGGGTTTTTTTTACGTTAATGGTGGAGATGAAAAATATTGTAACTATTTATATGACACCCAATGATCATGGGTATTGACAATTACTAAGTGGTATAGACAAGAATGTGTGTGGGGGGATGAGGGGGTACATTTATTTATTGTCCATCTTACAAAATTGCAGTTGCCCAGCATGGTAGGGAGGGTTCCTCAATCACCGTCTTTCAAAATGAGCCGTCCTCAATCAGTCGTTCAAAAGTGAACCTCTGTCTGGCCCATACACCCCATAGTAACAAAGTTGCAACATAAAATGATTAAAAAAAATCCACCCCATTGTAAAAAAAAAAAATCACCTTGCTATGAAAAAGAAGAACAAACTGTAATGAGTAAAAAAAAAGATTCCACCCCAAGCTTGTAAAGAAAAAAAAAATCACCCCCAAGCTTGTAAGAAAAAAAAATAACCCCCAAGCTTGTGCAAAACAAAAAAAATCACCTCTTTAGCCGAGAAAAAAAAAATCATCTCCAAACTAACTTCCTAGGCCCCCCCCCCCCCCTGGATATCTATGGGTGCGCGTCCCAATTATCGTACTCTCGGTTTGTTTACGTCTGCCCGCCGGTTGTTTCTGTGACTTTCGTCCTTGGCCTTCCACATTGCACACCAAGTCGCGAAGCAACAGCACGCTGGGTCCTTTGCCCGGGTATTTGATTTGGCGGTTCTGCTGTTACGATGAAATTTCAATTGGGAGACATGTATATATTTGTATTAATTGGGTCATTATATTGCAAGAAGGAGAGTCTAAGTTCGGTCCACTTCTGAGTCCGCGATAATAAATATGGTCCATATAGTGCAAGAAGGAGAGGTATAAGTTTGGGTCACTTCTTGAGTCCGGGAGGCAGGTCCCTACCCAAACAAAATTGAACCCCCCCCGGGGTTTCTGCTAGCTTCATACTTTTTGGTCGTTCTGTCGCATGTCGCAAAACACAGTTTGTGTCGCGCTACTTGCTGTTTTTGTCGCCTGCGACAAGTGCCGTCGCGTGTCGCTGCGACAGTGTCGCGAGTATTTCCTACTTTTTTTTCGTGGTTTTTGCGGCATACGGCTCAACAATCATGGCGCCATTTGTTTCCGTTGGAATAGTCTCACCCAATTCCCAAAATGAATCATTTTTATCGATGTCCCCTCGCTGCTGAGGTGTTTACCAAATATTAAATACTTTCGTGCATTTTCATTGTAGTTTTTTACGGCATCGGTTGGTGTCGCAGAAAGTTGCAGTTCAAGTCCAACTCTTCCTGTTTCGCAGGCGCATCCGACAACTAATCGATTTATCGGCTGTCGCGCTTGTTCCGCAGCAGGTCGCAGCCGTCGTGGCGACATGACAAGTTTTATGGTCACGTGTTAACTACGCTTGCGCTGTTGCACAAATTACTTGTCGTGCGAAACCCTGGGGCGACCAGCACGACAAGCTAGTAATGAAAACCAGCATTAGCTAATACTCAATAGTCAATATTGATTGTTTTTTACATAGACTCTGTCTTATGTATTGTACAATTCAAGCAATTTTATCAGTAAAGAGAAATGATAAGTAGGCTGCAAGTGCGGTGTCAGGTATTAGTTAGCTATAGCCTTTATATAACCATAAAAATATTTCGTCCATTTGATTGGTGAATACTATATCATGTGACATAAATATTTAGATTAGTTGCCCAAAATTTAACAGTAGTAAAAAGTTCCCAGAAAAGCTACTTTTCCCCCATCACAGGAAATAGTTAATTTTGATGGGAACTTTTCCCTACATTGGTATCTTGACTAGCCTTGAGTTGCGGTGGCAGCTGATCTCGACGAGACTTGGCAAGTTTTTCAAATGACAGACTGAAATAGTTTTATATGTTATATAAAACAAATATTGACTGCTCTATATTCGTGAATTGCTGCAAAATACCTCCCCTTGGTGACTGGAGACTAGGCTCGCGGTCTCCAGTCACCTCGGGTAGTTATTTCGCACCATTTCCCTCATGAGCAGTCAATATTTGTATAATATTTTCCCGGTTGGGAGGTGGCTTTAAGGCAGATTTTCCTAGTTGGAAGTGAAAATTTCATGATGAGCAGGAAAAGCAAGGGCTGATTTAGCATGATTTTCAAGCTTTTTCTTCGCAGTTAAAGCACTCTGGGGTGGCAACCTGCCCCCCCCCCGCCTGTTAAGCTACTGCAACTCATGGCTTGACCAATAAATTTGAGTAATGGACTCAATGAATCCAATTTTATACCAAACTTGGTGCCTATCTTTAGATCTAGTTGATTATTTTTAATCTCTGAGTCAGTCTTTAAGGAAAGTGTGCACCTGTTTATGTTATTTTGTGCTTCAGTTTGTTCTTTGTTTCTCACTTTTATGAGCTTTCATCAGAGAAACCCTGCGGTTTTTGTCCCAAGCCCCGAGTCTCAAGCATACTTCTGAGTATTGGCAGGTACAGCTTTAGCTGTAAAGACGTGAGACAGCAAAGGACCCGTTCGTGTTACAGATTTTAAAAAAAAAGTGATTTTGCACTTTTTTTATTACCTGTACTTAGTTTGGTGGTTGGAGGCAAACATACAGATATGGTCCACCAAACCCTTCTACTATTACATCTAGATATCAATGACATGGAAAATCTAGAATAATTTAGCCCAAATCCCAACAGAGAGCATACAGCCAAGCATCATGTGTCAGAAAATGGAATCTGGAAAGGAAGGAAGCATAAGAAACCAAAGAAATGGGAACAGATCAGATCGTGAGCCAGAAAAGGCAAAAATGACACATATTGCCTGGCGTGATTTTGCACTTTTGGCCTAGGTACGTCACCTTTGTAAAACGCTAGGAGATCTGCCCGCTGGCCTAAAAGAAAATTGTACATAACATTTAAAAGATGCGTCAAATTGGACAAATAATAATTTAATAATTTGTATTTTTAACGCGCGACATATCCACGTAAACGTGATCAAGGCGCTGTGCGGCTGCCATGAAAGGCGCTCAGCACATCAGAGAAACCATAATACCAGAACAGATTTATGCCAAGAAGCTCGATTTTAGAAGCAGGAGGAAACCGGAGTACCCGGAGAAAACCTGCGGGAACGAGTATGGATCGAGAAACCAAATTCACATAACGCCACCGAGAACGAGCCCCTGCCGGGAATCGAACCCGAGACCTCATTGGTGAAAGGCGAGGGAAGATACGCTACGCCAACCCGTTCCCCCAAATATTCATTGAAATTTGGTTTCTAATCATTGGTGAGTAATTTCCCATTGCTTTTTCCCAATTAAAACCAATCCAAGATGGCGTCCAAAATTGCCGCCAAAAATGGGTAAAATCATAGAAAATGGTGTATTATAACACCCAAAAAGGGTTAAATTTGAAAGATATTCATTGGCATTTGGTTTCATCTTATAAATAAGTAATTTCTCCTTTATCGTTTTTTGTTTATTTTATAGAATCCAAGATGGCGTCCAAAATGGCTACTATATACTAAAATATACAAACTCATAGAAAATGCCATATAACAGCCATAAACTGTGGTAGAAGCATAAATGGTTAGTTTAGAGGGGCATTCCGTGATCCACAACCTCGTCCCCCCGACTTACCTAAAAAAAGGTTGAGATTTTTATATCATCTGAACCGTTAGCCTTAGTAATCCACGTGTACCAAGTCTTACATGCAAATTCGGGCGAATCTGTAAGAAATTCGCAATTTTGTATTAACGGACAAAAATGATAGCACGGTGGCCTATGGGACCGTGGGAAACAATCATTTGCTCATAAAAAACCCCGCAAGATCGGGATCAACTCAAATTTTGTGAATAACCTTTTCTCAAGGATATCTAGTGAACCATCAATAAAACAAAAGGTGCTGGAATCAGGAAATCAGTGGCGTAAATTTCTTTTTGACATTGGGGGGGGGGGGTGGGGGTGACGAAAATTAATGAATGAAACGGGGTTTGCTGAAAAGATCCATTACTAGCAAATGTGCGCGCGAAGCGCGCTAAACATTTTGGCATTTAGAAGCTAAAATCCTTAAATGTAATTGTAACTAGAACAAAATGCGCGGATATTTACCAATTTTTTAAACTATTATGGTAAAATATGAGGTTATTTTGGTCAAAAACACATGAACAGGCATCAACATTGGGGGGATGATCCTATTGACCATCCCCCCTCATCAAAATATTGGGGGAATATATATCCCCCCACCCCCACCCCCCGGGATTTACGCCTATGCACGGAAATGCACCTTTAAATACTGATTTCCTTGTCAATAATAGCTAAATCCTGGTAGTTGCAGTTTGCTACCATGTTTACAACCCGGGGGGTTCTTGGATTTTGGTCGGGTACCCATGCTTGTTAAAAAAAAAACGGGACTAGCTGCAAATGCGGGACTACCGCAAGGGGTGTATTTTTTCTTGCAGTAGTAGGCCTACAAGTGTAATGTTTCTAATAAAATTGGATCGATTAAGCCCAATTTATTGGTCGAGCTATGAGTTCCAAAAATATTGGGCGAGACGCAGTCGAGTCCAATATTTTAAAACACATAGCGAGACCAATAAATTTTGGGCGTAAATCATCCGATTTTATGATTATCATGTTTCGGATCCGATATTATCAACACTTGGACTCCTCAAAACATGATAATCTTGTACATTGGCTATTTTAAAGGTATATATTTTATTCACATATTGAGAACAGGTCCCGCAAGGGGTATAATTTCACTGCAAATTGGTCCCGTTAGGGGTATATTTTCAATGAAAACTAGCATAATTTATCATGTTTATCCAAGACCTGGTCCCGTTAGGGGTATATTTTCACTGAAAATTGGTCGCGTTAAGAGTCACTTCCGGAACCCCTGGAACGAGCATGGGTACCCAACAAACCCCTGAGACCGGGGGGGGGGTTACAATTCCCACATGCGATGATGGCCGTCAAAATGGCTCCAAAGTAGGCTATATAATAGAAATGGATAATCAATACTACTATTGTCCAGTTATTTAGTGTAGTTGCTGTTTCTTAAGTTTACTTAGCCATAGAATTCCACTTTGGAATAATTTGTTGAAAATGGTTCTAAAATTACATTTTATATCCCTAACGTTTAAATGCACTTAAATGCACTTTTACAATAGGGGTGGGCAGAATTTTCTCAAATACTGCAACAAAAACATTTTTTCTAACATATTTTTAAAATTCGGAGATCAATAGAGGTCAATGGGGTTGACCTTATTTGTCATTTATCTCGATAAACAAATACAATGAGAGTACCTACAAATGAGAGTAATACTTTTGTTGCAATCCCTGTGGAAAGGTTAGCAATTTGAGACCATTTTTTTTAAAGAAATCGATGCAATATTAAAGATTTAACCTTTGGTGATGACCTTTGACATTTGACGAATTTTGTCTTATATCTCCGTAACCATACCTTGTAGGTAGTACAAACTATACCTTTTTTAATCCTTGTGACAAGACGAACACTTGGTTACCTTTTACAGCAGTTCAAGCGTTTTTCATTTTTGATCCCTGTATTATGAATTTTCCCCCTCCTGGATTTCGCCCACACTATCATGGGGCACCCCCGCTAAATTTGTTCATTAACCTTCATAGAAGAAAAATCCACTGAAAAATGCTCTGCTCTCCACGGTCACGTAATTGCTCCAAAATGTTCCAACTAATGTTCTCTATGAGTCGTAATAATACTAAAAAAAACAACAACAACAAAAAACAAAACAAAAACAAACAGACTCAAACAATACAGTTAATTTATTTTACTAGGTAAAAGGAAAACAATTTTTATATAGGGCCTGCCAAATTATACTTGCGTAGATATAAGACAACAAGTATTATTATGCATATACATAAGTCAATCATATAGACAGTGGTAAGAAAAGCATGCAGTGTTAAAAGTTTCTTAGTTCTTCTTTTGTTTTGTTTTTCTGGCTCTCCTACACAGACATCTTATGAGTTACTTCCCGCGCATCGCGTTCGTTAGCACACGCCCGGAGCGAGAGTAGGCCTACAACTTAATAATATTCAAATTATTATTATTATTGTTATTATTATTATAGTTATTTCGTTCGTTCGTGTAAATCCAAAATCACAGTGGAAGATCCGTCTTTAACCAGCTGATAGTAGGCCTATCATCGTCCAGGTTGATCAGGCCTGGGATTTCTCTTGGGGACTTGTAGATCTCACTGTCATCTATGATGTGGCTAATGGTTTGTGGATCTCCACAATCGCAGTTTGGTGAAATTTCCGCACCGATCTTATGAAGGAAGTGCTTTTGTACGGCCAGTGCCAGTTCTAAGTCTGTTGAGGTCGACCCATGCTTTCCCATCAAGGTCATAGCCTTTGGGCTTGCAAGATGGGATATCCACAAACTGCTTTAGGCTCAAGGTAGAGGATGACCATTGCTCAGACCATCATTGATCCAGGATGATCGATAGGGATGCTGCGGTGAAGCAGTGGTGGGGGTCCATTGATTGGGTAGCAAAGTGATTCCGTGGATTCTCTGATCCTCAAAGGGTGTTGGTTACCAGACTTAGGCCACCAGGTTCATCACACTTCTTGGCGGGCTTGATAGTTTGAAAGTTCCTCCCAAGGCTATGCCAGACAGAATTGGAAGATATTCTACAGACGTCGCCAAAAGGCAACCACTGCACTGGCAAGTGTCATTGCATCATTCAGAACGACATCAATCTTGTGTGAGTGTACACTGCACTGTGACTCCATACTGGTGCAGCGTATTCACCAGTTGAGTATGCCAAAACAACAGTCGATGTATGTAAAGTGTCGAAAGATGCACCCCGTCAGTTCCTGCGAGCCTTCTGAGGAGATTGACACGAGACTGCGTAGCGGTTGAGTGTGTTGATTGAAAGCAAGGCTGTGGTCCATTATGACACCAACAGGTGTTGAGTCAGTTTATCTCCATCTAGAGTGATGTTAAGCTCTCTTTTTGCGCATCGATTTGCAAGGTGAAAAACAGAGCTGACGGTCTTGGGTTTGCAGAGTTTCACGTGCCATCGTTGGAAGAATTGGCTTACAGTGATTAGGTCTTCTGCAGCACTGTTTCCAAAGGAATCAGCAGCTATTCGAAGTGCCGTATCTTCTGCGTAGGAGTACTGTGAACAATCCCCCTTTGGCATATATCTGAGACGTAATTTCACGCAAATTGAAAAGACAGGGTGCCAGAATAGAACCTTGTGTTTACAACACCGTTCCGATTAAGTTTGCGCTTTCTACTGCATTGCCCAATTGATGTCTCCAGGACGGAAGATCTGTCTTGGATGAGCAGCATTATAAACTTGACAAGCTTGACATCAGAGAAGATTTTGAGTAGCTTGAGGTAAAGACCTCGGTGCCGCTTGAGGTAGAGACCTCGGTACCAGACTGTATCATATGCAGCAGTTAGATCTATGAAGACTGCTCCAAACTTCTGCTTCTTCTGGAAGGCTTTTTCGATGTAATTCAAAAACTAGTTTGCTATCTGATCAGTTGCTGATTTACCTCTTCGAAATCCAGCTTGGGTGCGGGGTATTTGCCCCGACCGTATCATTGATCTTCCCGAGGGGGAGGGGGGACAAGTTGCCCCCTCTGGCTCGAAAAAGCGGGACGATATGGACCAAAATATGCATTTTCCCCTCTTTGGGGGGAATTTCGACCAATTTCAGCCTAAATTTTGGCAAAATTAGAGTAAATTTCGTCAAGTTCAGACTTTATTGGAGCAAATCACCGGGACGACTAACGAATTTTGCCCCTCTGGCGAGACGACTTGGAAATTTTGCCCCTCTGCATCGACTGCCTTTTGGTACGCCACTGCCTGTCTCTCTAGCAGCTACAGCTTCTAGCAGCTTAAAGATGTGAGATAGCAGCGAGATAGTTCTTTTACTCTTGGGCTCATTTGCTGGTTTCTTGGGCTTCAGGATAGCAATAACCTTTAAAGTCTTCCATCTTGAGGGAATAGTTGACGATCCCAAGCAAGTAGAGAGGGATTGTTCTAGCCATGGCACAACTGCAGGTGCCATATTCTTCAAGAATTCTATATAGATGTTGTCTTTGCCAAGCTGTTGCCAGGAGCATTCCCATTCTTGAGGACTTTAATTGCTTCGGGGATCTCGTCATAAATTATGTGAATGGTTGGGGAATGGGGCTGGACGGTGGAGAAGTTTGTAAAAGTGTTTACGATCTTTTTGACAGCACTAGATGGCTTTCGCCTTTGTGGAGCTGTGTCTTGCTACTTTCCATTGTTGACAAGTACGTACTGAAGCGATGGATTTTGCAGCGACAGGACACTGCTTAGCTGGACAGCTACATACGCCCGGTGAGCTTGTTGATGGGTCCACCAGGCCTTGCGGCTGAGTGGGCGTCAAGTTTATATCATATAGTATCTCCTCATGCCTCCCATCTGGATGCCTCTTTCTGTTTTTCGATATATTGCAGTTGGATCGCAATACGATTGTACCAACTGTCGCATTCCTTGTCCCAAAAGGGGGTGCAGGGTTACATTAACTGCCTCTTGGATGGAATGTTTATCTACTTGATGTAGCATAGAGCACACGTCAGAATATGATCGTTTGATGTGGATGAAGCCGGGTCTGAATATGGGAGCTTGGATTGAAACTTCCATCTCTTTCTGTAGCGGCTGGAGATCGTGACCTAGGGCAAAATGGCCTGATAAGGAATCTTGAGGAGGACCCAATTTATAGAGGCAGGCGTGGGGATGCGGGATCGGACTGTCGTGGTGACTGTTGACAGCAATGACAGGTCGGGACAGGTCCACGTTCAATGGCTGCTTGAGTAGAAAGTAGGTGGAGCCTACTATCAAACAGCAGCGTTGGAGGTATTGGCTTCAATCCGTTAAAGAGGCGCTGTGCGTTCTGTCTTGGATTTCTTACCAGTGAAATTCCGCCGACGAAGGAGTAGGAACTCCGCTGAACTGCTGGAAGGGAGCTGTGAAGTCTGCCTCAGCTGGTGGTAGCTTATAGATGTTGGTGCATTTTGCTCCAAATGTTATTCTTTATATGGATCGGTGTAACCTACTGAAGAGTCCAGGTTTGAACTCCACTGTATGCCTTGTTTCAAATAGGGAAGCGACCCATGCTGTTGTGCGGAACGAAAGAAAATAGGTCAAAAACTATTAATTGCAGATCTTCAGATTCACAGTGGAGTTCTATAGGAGAATGATATTCACTCTGTTCTCCCTGGAGAGCTTTAAGATGATTCACGCTTTAGCATGGGTGAGAACCTCAACGTTCAGCTGCTGGATACAGACTTTGGTGCTTGCCATATAATAAAGAAAGTTCCTGGGAAAGCTCAGCTGCCGAAAATTAAGCGTGGGTCTTCAAGAGCTTAACTGTGGTGTCATTAAAACACGAGGTTCGGAGTTTAATTGTTGAATCAGTTAGCCACAACAGGTGGAGGACATTATAACAGGGCAGCCCGCGAAAAGGCTTCAACACGACCCCATATGTGTTGAATTATCATGTTTTGCGGAGTCCAAGGGTTTGAAAAAAATATCGGATCCGAAACATGATAATCATAAAACTGGATGATTTACGCCCAAAATTCTCGCGATGAGTTTTAAAATATTGGGCTCGACTGTTTCTCGCCCAATATTTTTGCAACTCATACCTCGAACAATTAAAAATTCGGGCTCAATCAATCAATTTTATCAAGGATATTATGTGCAATGCAACGAGAGATTTTGTATAAAATTGGATCGATTTAGCCAAATTATTTAAGATTTTAAAAACTCATAGGAGACAAATTAGTATTGGGCGTAAATCATGCCAATTTCATCATATCATGTTTTGGATGTGATATTTTCACACACTGGACTCCTCAAAACATGATAATGAGGATAAATCGGATTTTCTGTTTTGATGCAGTAAAACCTTAGGCGATGGGCCATAGGATTAGGCTTACCGTGTATGACAAAATTCCGGATCCGGAATTTTATAACCCGAGTTGTAATTTTCTTATATGAGGACTTCGATTTGAGCGTTAGCTATGTATAGTATATAGACAAAAATTAGATAAATGAGGAAAAAAAAATCGCGGTCCTACGTTGTCATCCAGTTTCAATAATTCAAATAAGAAAATTTGGCGGTTCTCTTTGGTCAATAGCTCGTGGGGCCTGTTATGCTACCTGATTTTATCCAAAATGTGAAGAGGGCGCACAAAATCGTCATTTTTTCATTGATTGTTTTGGCCTGTCCAATTCTTAGGTTCTTTTATTTGGTAGGGGATCCTAAAAATTTAAATCGGGATGATTAGGACAACTCGATAAACGAAGGGATCATACTGCCACACTGGATCTGACATGAAATCCGTTAATTAGGATCACGGTCGTACGTGGAGATGTTCCGTTACGCATTCCCGATTACGTCATAATGCATAAATAATCAGGTTACTTATCGTAAATGGTGCGCTATACTATGGCAATATATTCCACCTGAAAAGAAAAAGCTAAAAAATTGTATTTTTTAACCAGGTTGAAAGTATTTTTTTCTAAAAGTATTAAAGAAGGCCATTCACAATTTAGGGTGGGGATTTATTCCGTTGTATGTAAAAATTACGATATGGCTTTAATTATGCATTTACACTCCCTGTTAAGGTGGTATTAGATCATTTTGCAACCGGCGATGATTAAAAAACATTTTGGCTTCTGTTTCAGATTCATCTCACTGCATTACTATGCATGCGAATCGTCTATGGGCTTGTGTACACTGTCACCGCCTGTACCAAGGAGGATAAGGAGGATACTGACGATATAGATAACATTTTGGTCAGGCTGGAACCTGGACGCCTATCGGCTAGACGCGTTAAAGCCGTTCGTAGTCTGCAGAATTGTGTAGACTTTAGTCATGGCGAATGGTTGCAAGATATCAACCCCGAAACCCTCTTGTGCCTAGTTTTCGGTTCCACAGTGCCCCATGTGACACAGATGTAGCTCTGATATCCAGTGTACTTCCATCCGGGCGGACCGTCCCCCCTCCCTCGCCGCCGCAGTCCAACACCGCTATAGTTCCTATAAACTAGACTTGAGCGTAATTTGTGTCGTTTGTGGCGGGTATTTGCCTCCTAGAGATTGCATTTGGTGTCATTCATGTGCGTCTTCATTCATATTTAACTTTTAACTTACCTAAGTATAGTATTTTGGATTGTCTGTCAGTTAAATGTGAACGTGGGAAACAAGCATTGCTCAACACAAAACCGCAGCTCGGAGCTCAACTCAAATTTGTGATTGGATATCTTAGTGAACTATGATAAAACAGAAGGTACTGGAATCACGAATGCACCTTTAATGTACTAATTACTCAATGTATCATTTGAAGGCCTATTCGCATAGGTGAGATGAGTCAGTAATTTAATACTAAATTAAAAAATACAAAACAGACCAGGATTGCTGTTAAGACATTTGTTAACATGAAGTATGGTTCCAATGCACAAGGTGTATTATGTTGGAATGATGTCAGACTCCAAAGGCCAAACTCTATCAAACATGATCATGATGGACATTATATGGTATGATACGTTAAAATAGGGCATTTCATTACAAGGATCTAAATTCATACCACCTGTACAAAAACTACTTTGTTACCTATCCAGATCTTGTTATGATTATTCTGAGATTGCAAGCAAAGTTACCAATGCTTTTCTTTACTGTTTTTATATGGAGCATTTGATGTTTTGTTACTTGTTTATACATAAAGGCCAGCATGTTATTTTTTTCGACAAAATGGGCAATTGTTTGGCCACGGTATGTCACTTGTGAAAAAAGCCTGCATATAGCCCAAATTGATTATGGTTTGAAAAGGCCTCTAGTTCTGCCTGTAAGTTATCTTGCAGGTACTATACTTGTCTTCATTAGCCCCAGTCCCAAAGCACAAATATAGGCAGTATGGCACTTTTCCTAAAAATGAAAATGGTATGCTTGTTAACTACAGATTGAGCCCCGACAATTATGAGAAAGTGCCAAAAATTGTAGCGCCCCCTATTGGCCTACAGCGCCCTCTATAGTTTTACCCAATCCCAATATGAAATTGTACTTTCGCAGAGCTATGCCATCCACTATTTGACCAAATAAGGTCTAGTAGATTAAAATGATTGCAGATGAAAAGTATTGATTTAGGGTAATATCAATATGGTGCAATCTTAGATTTCAAAATGGCTGCCATTAAAATCTATATTAAGCTTATGTAGTGAAGAGACTGAAAAACACTAATTTTAAGGGCAATCCAAACATGGTAATGCTAAGGAGCTCATGAAATGCACTGCTGACATGGCAGGTGTAAGATGCAGAAATCTTGAAATTCAAGATGGCCATCTGGATTTCAAAATGGCCGCTAATGAACTATTTGGAATTTTACCCAATTACGAAATGTTCTCTGAAGGGTTGTTGATCAAAATTACGCTTGCGTCAAATAACGTCCATTACTAGATTTTAAGCACTCATTGTATCAGTACATTACTTTAGCTCAAAGTCAAATGATGGTATCTTACATTTCCCAAATGGCACACTGAGTATCCTATAGTCCGGTTGGTTCATAAGGGGACGCCCTTTTCTGACCTACTTTTCTGACACCTATGAATTCGGAAACCTTAACCGAATTTAACAGAATAACACCACATGTTTTCGTGGTTTAAAAATGGGCTAAAAAGTAAAGTTCATCTAAATTGAAAAATTGAAGTTCAATTGGCACCAAATTTGTTTACTAGGTGAACCATGCAGATCCCTCATATGTTGATGAGATAAAGGTTCACGTGCTAGGGTCAAAGGCCAGTTGGGGCGGCCCACCAGCTGATATTCTTGAATATAGCGAGCGCGAAGCCGAGAAACGCGAATATTCTAGTTCTCATTGCCTTCCCA
>JAMKCH010041113.1:0-26150 GCA_023653785.1 Ophioderma brevispina | reverse complement strand
ACTTGTTTTTGACAAATTACTGCTTCCTTCTAATTGCAAGTTAAGTTTTCCCAACAAGTCTATTCCTTCTTAGGAACCGGGCCAATATTGTGTTGAAAACAAACCGTCATGTGAATGCAACAACGTCGTAATCTACATTTTATGATAATTTAAAAGGAGAAGCATTTTGTAGGTTGCATTCTTTTGTGACTTTTAAAATGAAAATAAATTCTTACCCACAATGGAAATTATTTTTTAAATATATTATCCAATATTTTATTTCCTATTTCCCACTTAGGCTGAACTAAGTAAGAATATTGGCTACTTAAAAATGGCGTAACTACAACACATGATTTCCCCATGCGTGCAACAAAGTCGTATCGACACCTAATTAGTCCTAATTAGACTAAAACTCTGCAATAAATTAGCTTACCTTTGAAATATGTGTACATTTAGCGTAATTCAGTGGCGTAACCCAGCTTTTTTTTTCGGGGTGCAAAGGGGGGGGGGGCACATAGATTTTCAGGGGGCAAGATATATTAAAATTTGTTAGTATAGTGAATGGCCTATGTAAATCCCTAATTATTTCAGAGGGGGGAGCAAGGGGGGAGGGGGGAAAGATTTTCCCCACAGGTGGGGGGGCACTGCCCCCCTGCCCCCCTTTGGGTACGCCACTTGTGCGTATTCATTTATTTTTGTAAATTAAATTAAATATTGTTATTTTATTGATTTTTTAGTTTTTTTCTGTTTTTTATATGTTTTTAAAAGGTTTGTGCCAAAATTAGCATATATTTGGTAAAAAATAAATGCACTTTTGACCAAAAAAAAATTGGGGAGATTTTTTTTACTTATACAAATACAAACCTTTTTTAAAACCAATTGCTTTACATAAAATAACACGTATGTTTTCCTGTGTCGTGCAGCAAAGTCATATCTTATCTTCCAGTTACGACTTTGTTGTGCACTCAACAGAAACTCAATTTTGAGTGCAACAAAAGTCGATCTACAAGACCTATTTAGCATAATAACTCTGGCATAAATTGAGACTGGTCACCTGAATGTATAATATCAAATTATTTTTAATTTTTTTAATAATAATTCAAATATATAAATACTACTCAATTTGGCCAAAAATGTCAGTTACGACGTTGTTGCACTAGTTGGTGTTTTTCATTGCTCACTTTTACGAATGGTGATCCTTTGGATTCCTGGCTGGATGACTTGGATTGGTTATAGCAGTCATTACTGCTAATTTAAGAGACACGGCACATTTGAAAAAATTAGTGGCCGCCCTCAAGATTGTTTTTTTCAAAATCGATATTTTTGCATGGTTTACGCTTTTATATACAAAAGCCCTCACCCGAATGATTAAGACCAAATCAGCTTCCTGATGTGTAAACATAACGATTTTATATTTCACGTCGCCGGCCACGTAATTCAGCACACGATGAAAATGGCGTTTAACACAAGTATACACTCACGGCCGTTGCTGTTTCCCGCTATCACACTGTTTGATCCGTTTATAACCTTTGTGGTTTTAATATCAGTGAGTACGAGTCAAAATATTCATGTAAGATACACATTTGTTATTAAAGAGAGTTATGGAAAACTTAAAAGTTGCTCCAAATACCTAATGTCTTATCCTCATATCATGTCCGTATCTGTTTTTGGGGTCATGTGATTTTTATGTGATAAAATATATCGCTGTTCTTCCATGGCCTAGACTATCATTTTAGAGCACATTGAAGAAATTTCATATTTTGTGCAAATGTCCCAGTGCCGCTTAAATGTACCAGTAAACCATTTACGTTCTTTTTATTTCACTTTTTTCACAGGCATTTTATACCACCAATTTCCTTCATATAAGTGATTCTCACAATTTTTACTTTTGTTAGATTTCCAGAATCTATTTTTCATTTATTTCGTGAATGTGAAAAAAAAAAACTGTTCCAATCTGTGGGATGGATTAGGTTTTTATTAATTCTTTTCTTGGGATCTTTACTTTCTCCAGTTTTTGAGAAATGTGTGGCTTCCCCACCCTTAACACTTCAGAAAAACATGATAGCTGTATTTATTTTCCTTACTTTGTAATTTTATATCCACAGGTGTAAGTTCCAATTTTGCTGTCCTATCTTACTTTGGTCAAAATTAAAAGGAACACGGTATACACATTTTGGGATTTAGGCCTACCGTGCCTTTTAAATGTGAGGTTTTGTGTGTGTGATGGGTGTCCTGTGCGTGGGTGGGTTTGAGTTGTCCTTGTAGATTTTTCCTTTGTTTGTCCTTGTTCTTTGTTTTGTGTCTTTTGTTTTTTTTTCTTAAATCCTGTACCAACCCTTCCCCAAACCCATCCTTCAAGTCATTAACTTTCCCTTTCTCTCCCAATCTCGACAGCTGTGTCTGCCAAGATGTGCATGTTGTGTGTCATTCTGGCCGTTTCTGGCTCATGATCTGATGTTTTTCCACTTTTTCTGTCTCATATGTTCCCTTCCTTCCAGATTCCATTGTCCTTGGGTGTCCACATGATGCTTGGCTGTATGCTTTCTGTTGAGATTTGGGCATACTATCTAATTTTTACAAGACATGATATCCGGGGGGGGGGGGGGGGGGCACTCCCATCTGGAAGTGAGTGAGCGTATGGTAGACTGTAATGCTGTTAAGACCCACATTTTCAACACCGCTCTCACCCAAATCCCCAAAATTTGAAAATGCCACCCAAAGACCCCATATTTTTTTAAATTTTACCAAACTGCCACCCAAAGACCCCTGTTTTTGGAAAATAATTTTTGAAAATTTTCATTAAAAGACCTCTTTGGGGTGAATTTTTTGCCAAATTTTCTAAGGACACCAGTTTTGGGGAAAGTTTTGCAATTTATCACCGGAAAACCCCCTTATTGTGAGGCATTTTGGCTGTGTCTCACCCAAGACCCTACTTTTTAGTCCTCTGTCACCGCATTCGAGCGCCAGCCTGCATGTCACCCATATACATGTCAACTTAAAAACAGTATTTAAGAAATTGAAGGCAAGGTGGTGTTAGAGGGTTGGTGTTTAGCAAGTAAGCACTTTGTGTTTAGAAAATTAAACACCTGGTGTTTAGAAATAAACATTTGGTGTCTAGAAATTAAAAAGTTGGTGTTTAGATAGTTGACAATGCCATGTTTAAGGAATTAAACGTTTGCAACGTTTAGTGTCCTCAAAGATGTCCAAATATCTAAAAACACCAAGGTCCGTTATGCACAAAGAGTTAGACCGGGTTTAAAGTTAGACTGGTCTAAGTGTAATTCTGTCCCACCAGAAAAGGACATTTTCCTTAGCATGATATTAAGGGTTTTGCATTTATTGTGAAATTTGCATATTAATCTTTAAAATTTGCTAGTTATTTTATGAAGAAAAGCTGATTGATTAACTGCAATTTTGGACAAACTAATTTTGACTTAGACCAGGTCTTAACTTTAAACCTGGTCTAACTTTGTGTGCATACGGACCCACTGTTAATTTCTAAAACCGTGTATTAATTTCTAAACAAAGTGTTCATTGCTAACATTACCCTCTAACAACACCTTGCCTTCACTTTCTAGAACAATCCCTTTAGAGTGTTCCACTGGGATGGCCCCCCGGTATTGATATCTAGATGAAATAGTTTAAGCTTGTGAGTAATAGAAGGTTTTGGTGGTGGACCATATCTGTATATGTTTGCATGCATGTATTGAATTTCTAAACCCAAGTGTTTCAATTGTACATTTAACCTCTAAACACCACCCTTGCCTCCACTTCTAAACAATCTTTTTAGAGTAGTTCATATGTGATTGCCCCCCGGTATTGATATCTAGTTGAATAGTTTTAATAGAAGGTTTTTGGGTGGACCATATCTTTATCTGTTTGCCTCCAAACACCAAACTAAAGTACAGTTAATAAAAATGTAAAAACAATCAAATTTACACATTTACACATGGAAATATGGGGAAACGTTTTGAGTCATATCTTTTTATCTTAAAGGTACTTGTTTCGATCGTCCTTTTGCCCCCCCCCCACGATTTCACCCGAAGCGTGAACAAGTTTTGATATCATATGAACTGCCATCAAAACTGCAGTTTGTTTCCACTGTACTACTTGATGGGGCGTAAGTGCCAGTATTCCATGCCTCTCATATCAGTACGAACACAGCCTAGCTAAATCGGAACAAGCACCTTTAACGTTGGCTAGAAGGCTTTCGATACCAAAAGTGCGAAGTTAACAAAATTGGAAAGTGTATCACAAGTCACGTTAATCTTCCTGGGGCTCCGTTCATTTGCGAACACCTACCTGTCCTCAGGGGCGTACCAGACCCGAGCCTGGGGGGGGGGGGGGGGGGGGGGGGTCAAGCCTGAAAGAGTTTACCTATTTTTTCCGTGCGCCATTATTTTTTTCTAGTAGGTTCAAAGTTCCTGAATAGCGGTGGGAAGGGGGGGGGGGGTTGGAAGATGGACGGCATCGACGGCAACCCTTATCCCTTCCTTTCTCTTCTTCCCTCTTTCTTTTTCTCTTCTTCCCTCTTTTCCCTCTTCTTTTTTCCCCTTTCTTCTTCTCTTCTCCTTTCTCCTCTTTTTCTTTCTCTTTTTTCCCCTTTCTTCTTTTCTCTTTCCCTCTTTTCCTCTTTTCCCTGTGTTCTCTTCCCTTCTCCCCTTTTTTACTTCCCATTTTGTTTGGCTCCTCTTCCGTTTTTGTGTCCTGGGGGGGGGGCAGCTTGCGCCCGGCCCCACCCCTAGTTACGCCACTGACCAGTTCTTTGCATTACTCATTTCATTCATTTCAACAAATCCCGCTAATGGTGCATCTGTTAGACTTTCGATTTGAAAACTATGTGCAATTTCAATACAATACATTACGCGCAGGGTATTTCTCAAAGTTCACTTTGAGATGCGATGCATTTTTGAAAACCTGATACTCTAGAGTTCTACTGTTTTTATTACAGGGGTCAATACAAAGTTTTTTTTGAATCTTGTTAAAAAACTACCCCTTATATTATTGGTCACAAGGAGTCAATAGGTAGTTTCATCTATCTATCTTAATCCTTGCACATGCTACTATTCTAATAATAATATATAATACACTGTACAAATGATCTTAAATTAACGGCGTTTTGACTGTTTAGCCGTGACTCAAACGTGCAAATAACTGTAAATGGGACTCGAAACGTGCAAATGACTGTAAAAAGGGACTCGAAACGTCAAATGACTTACAAAACGTGAGTTTAACTGTTGTGAGTCACAGCTGTCATCACAACGCTGTTATTTTAATGAACATTTTTAACAGTGTACTGAATATTTATATAGCGCCTAATGTTGCAGACACCGCAAGGCGCTTTACACTACCAGAAAAGATAACAAATGCTAATAACATGATAAAATTCATAAACCATTTAAACACAGCGTACCTTACATACAGGTCTTAGACATTATTAGCCAAAAACACAATTTCACACGTGTCCAAATGATTACTTTCTGTTTTATTATTTATTTTCAACCCGTTTGGACGCTTTTACCCCAATCACGACTTTTTCAGGCCTTTCAGGCTTATTCTTTCAGAGCCCTCTTACATCCCTGATCAAATTCATGTAAACATTTTTAGGAATCACTAAAAAACAACTTAATCAAGTATGACCTAATTTTGGGATATTCCTGGTATTCTGGATTATCTCCGGTTTTGGATTTCTGAATGTATAGATTTCAAGTTACACGCCAAAGGTCCCACGTTTGTGCCCTAAGGGCATTTTAAAACCTGACTTTAATTGTTGTTTTTCGTCATTCCCCTTCCGCAAAAGGGGCAAAAAAGTCCAACTTTTTGCTTGAATTATTACATAAGAGTTTACCAACATTTTTAGAAATTTTGACAAGAAGTCCACTTTTCGGTGATGAGATGTTCAAAAAGACCATTTTAGGGGTTTAGGTTCACTTTTACCAAAAATGTAGTTTCAGGAAGTTAATTGCAGACGTAACAATTTTGGGAATCCGCTCTGCCCAATCCTTTTTTTGATTAGTACAAATAGCTCTGTGAAGAAATTTAAAATAATAAAGGACCTCAACTTGGGTTTCACTAGTAGGCCTACACTTACAAGTAAATGCTCTTGTGGACATGATTCCAATAATGCTTCAAAACATCCAAAGAATCAATCCCTTTATTTTCGACTATCAACTGGGGCCAAATCTTTCAGAATTGAATACAATATCTATGAACTTTATCAACTTCGAAAGTTGAAGCAGAAAGAGTCTAAATGTTCACTTGAATGTTTTTTAAACCAATCCAGAGAAATACTAGTGATTACAAAACCATACTTTCTCTTGTCTCTAATAGAAAACTATCATATCAATGACCAGTTCCACGGTTTTGGAACTGAAAAGCCGCACTGGAGCATCAACTCAGTGGTGAATGAAGAGGTCAAGGGGGATAATCTAGTCAAGCGAGCCAGTGATAATAGCTTTACTGAATGATGCATGCCGATCTTCTTTGCTGGTAATAGCGTATGGTAGTGTGTTCCAGTCCCGAGCCGATTTGGGAAAAAAGACTTCTGTGAGCATTTGTTCTAACGGATGGGTCTTGAGTGTTACGGGTTATAACGTCAGTGGTCTTCACTGTTGTCGGTCTCTTTGCTGAATTCCAAGGTGGGTTTGTCTAGTTTTCAGGTCACCTTCCACGGATTATTTTGTGCATCATGACTGCCGGTTTTTTATCGTCCCCCCCCCCCCCGCCTCTGTTCCAGTTGATGGGAAGATCAGGTCGTTCAGCATTGCCGTCACAGAGCTCTCGCGGATGTAGTATTGGTAATAAATCGCGCAGCACGCCTCTGTACGGCTTCTCCTTCTTGATGTTGCGCTTGGTATGTGGGTCCCACATACAGAACTGCAGACTCACGTGGGGTCCGCACTAAGCTTTGTACGCTTGAACCTTGACCTTTTGAGGCTTGACCATCCAAAGTTGCGACGGAGAAAACCTATCATGCTATTGGCTTTAGACCCACTTTGATCAACATTTAGGCTACGTTCCACTTCATGTCGCCAGAGAAGCATGACGCCGAGATATTTATGTTGATTGGTGCTTGTAAGATGTGGCCAGATAATTTGTAGAGTATTCCAAACTTGGTTTTACATCTGGAGAACCTCAAAAACATTGCATTGTGTCTGGTGTCTCAAAGTCTTCCTTATAAAATTGAAACTCTATCAAGATTCTGACAAGTTTGAATCCCTTTTTCCGTTCCACAGAGGGTAGAAGAATAATTTCCTTCGTTTTTAGCCTAATGTTCTTCGTGTTCCACCAAAGTACATCCTGAAGATGGAAGTCAGACAATTTAATTTTGCCTTCATTCTACTTTTGCAAAAAAAAAAAAAAAAAAAATAGCCCTCCCCATGTTTTTTATGTTTTCAGCAAAGTTTTTTCATAACGGTCGGAGATGGAGAGTTTTCCTATGGAGCGTCAATCTGCTCTAATGTTGATTTTTAACAGTCATTATGCTGTTCCCCGTAAACTTTTTGAGTAATTGCTATATTGAATGGGCTTGGCCGTCATTGTCTGGTAATGGCTCGGCCGGATAATGGCCAAAGATAACGCCAACTGTTGATAATTGGGCTGCAAACAGTCAATGAAATTTGTTTACTATATTCTTCACGTCACTTAGTTATACGATGCAATAATTGGAAATGTTGGCGACCCAACCACAAAGCCCTATTATCCGTATCATGATGGGATTGTAAAGCAATATGGCGACTTGCTTGTTCAGCTGACGAGGAAATCGTCCACGGTTCAACCCCTGTTTCCGTGTCTTGTGTTCCTGATTTCAAAACAAAGCGACAGGTACGAAAAGGTAAGATGCCAAGTTCAATTAATCCGTCATCTAAAACTAAAATCACATAAGTAGAAGAGAGACGGCCGGGTTGAAGTGTCCGTGGCTCTAGCACGTGGCACCCGAGACTTGGCAAGTACCTGCATGGGTAATGTAGTTTACAGTAACATGTAACTCAGGGCTAGGTACTGAGTTACAAACGTTGCCATTAAATGATTAGCCATTTTTCCCGAACTCAGCGAAGTTCAACTTTGCAGAGAACAAGTGATAACTTATCTTTAATTTGATTGTACTCACCCTCAAGCTACGTCCATGCAAGCATTGTGTATCTCATGATTCATATGAGATTGTTGATGCACTTTTCCACTTCCTATTTCGGAAAGAAAAAAAATCGGAATTTTCGTCCAGTTGTACTTATATGCTTCCCACCACCGTATCGTAGGATAGAAATCGCACGGAGCCATGGGATTAGATGCACGCGCCCTGGCGAACTACGCATTCGGTGTTTTTTGCGCCAGATGCTTAGTAACAATAGGGATGTCATGAAAATTTGAAGTTTCAGATAGGCTCAATTTCTAGCAGAGCAATGAATTCCTTTGGCTTCCCGAGTTAAAATGACACCAAGATCTCCCAACGGTAAAGCGGTTTCCGAAGGGGGAAATATTAATTTTTTAGTCCGCAAAATTTGTGTCAATTTTCTGCCGAAATATGGCCCAAATTAGGGAAAATAGACAAATTTGCATATTTTAGGGATGTTGTAAAAGTGTTAAATTAACATTAGGAATTAACTTATTTTAAATATTTCCCATCTACATTGACACTCAAGAAATAAAAACTAAACAAATCTAAAATACTGTCTTTTGTTGTTGAAGTCCGGACAATGACCGTCTTTTGTTCAATTTGCTAAATGGACTCGTTGAGATTTATGTTTGTAAACTGTCAGAGCATAAAGGCCAACGTGAAGCTCTGCATTAACGTATTGACACACACAGGCCACACGTTATAATTGGTACTGAGTCCGCTAAATGAAAACATTAGCAACAATGAGGTCTTCCCTTTCTGACTTTACAGCAGTCCGAAAGATGGGACCACAAACGACGGGCGTGGTGGTGTTTTTTGTGGCTCTTAGGAATGATCTAATTGGTATCCACCAGGTTGAGCTCGACATAAATGAAATTGTCTGGGTGCGCATTCAGCTTACTGGTTGTAAGGATATGGTTCATTGGGGCTTTTTATTAGTGTTCCCAAACAACAATGATCTCAATTATCTCGAGGCTTTAAGATAATCTTTTTGTCCGCATTAACACCAAAAAAGGGACTAAAGTTTGCCTCGTGGGGATTTAAAATGGGCCACATACCAATTGGGGGCCTCCAATCGGTCCAGTCCCGGAGCCAGAAATGGTGGTGCAAGAAATCATGATTGAGATGCCGACCAATGTAATCTTTCACAGGTTGTCACGAGCCTACCAGAGACGGATAGATGCTTGATATTTTTCTAACATCAAAATCCATAGCCCTTATTGAGAGGGTCATGATGACCCGGGTATTAGTGGATCACAATGCTCTTCCAGTTATTGGACATGCTCACAACACCAAAACTTATTAACAAATCCAAACCAAGGAAAAATTTTTATGTTCATAAAGCAAAAATGCTTGAGTAAAAACATGACCTCTTACAGCTTAGTAATGATATCATAGCTCAAGAAAGAGTCATCCACAGTTGAGGAAGACTGGGTCAGTGTTAAAAATGGTATAACAAAGGCAATGGATTCAACTTACCATTAAATTTTCCTCAAAAAGAATAACACCCCGGATTTCCCAAATATCAGAAGGGAAATTGAGGAAGAAGAAAACAGAGGAATTTTCAACAGGCAAGGACAATCTGTAATACCGATGATCAGCAGCAAAGCAATTTCGGCAAATAAGAAAAGAGATCACACAAAAGAGTCAAAAGTCGCATACTGGAAATGGGTTCGTAAAATATTGTATTGAGTCTCTAACAGTCTGGGGATTCATAAAAAAGTTACGCAAGGACAGTGTTGTATGTTCAAGCCCTAAGAAAGAACGGCGAACCTGGTTTCAATAGCAAGGCAGGCTGAAATTTTAAATGCTCAATTTGAGTCGGTTTTCACTTGAAAAAGGCCTATGGGAAACCTACCATCTCAATCAAAGTTCCCATTGATGGAGGATTTTGAGATACACCAGGAGGGGTTCTTAAGTTACTCAAAGAGCTTATGGAAAACAAAGCTCCAGGACCTATGGCGTTTCTGCCAGCTTCTAAAGTCTTTCGCTGAAGAACTTCACCACCGGTGCTAACCCATATTTTTCAGAAATCATTATACAAGGTATACTTCTCAAAGGCTGGATCCAAGTAATATCTCACCCATTTTAAAAAAAAGGTGACAGGGCCACTGCCTATAATTACGGCCTGTTCTTTAACCCCCAAAATATGGTGCAAAATTCTGGAACACATTAATTCATAGTAATATAAGTGCGTATTTTTCAAAGTATCATATCCTATCTGACACACAGCACGGTTTCGTCAACTCACTCCTGTGAGAGTCAATTAATACTTACTGTTGATGACCTTGCTAAAGCCCTTGATAACCAGACTCTATTGACATGGGTATCATGGACTTTAGCAGGGCCTTCGACACAGTCGCCCACAGGGATTATGTTACAAAACACTACGTAACATGGCATCACGGAAAAGAATCACACATGGATTGGAAAATTTTCAAGTAAACGCAAAAACAGGGAGAGTTGTTGGGATGGCGAAACTTACGCTGTGGCGTGCAGGTTAGATCGGGCGTTCCCCAAGGCCACCGTCTCGCGCCCATTATTGTTCTTAAAAACTTACATAACGACCTCCTGAAAACATTCTATCAAGAGGTTCGTGTATTTGACCGACGGAATGCGTAATGTTTATCGTACACCATCCACAAACTATGATGTTCTGCGTTTGCAAGAGACCTTGCAAGTTGATCATTGGACAAAACACATGGCAATGCATTAATGCCCAAAATGCTTCCCTTAAAAATATCTCACTCTAGAACTAAAACAGCTCACCAACTATAGCTTGGTAGTCAGTGACTAAAGGAAACGACCTCACACTTACCTGGGTATTCATTTAACAAAAGACCTGAAATGGGACACACACGTAACTCATGCTGTTGCCTAAAGCCATAGAAAGTTCTTGGTGTTGTAAGTAGAATACCTCATCCATTGCACCACTGATTTGAAGGCTAATGCTTATAAAGCATTGGTTGGCGCCCGCACTAGAGTACAGCAGCTGTGTTTGTTTGGGAATAACAGTAACCAAGGACTCATACATAAGGTGGAAGCGGTTCAGCGCAAAGCAGCAAGCTTTGCCTGTAGAAATTACGACAGATCCAGCAGTGTGACAAAATGCTCCAATTCTCAAAGGCGACTCACTACAAAATGCGTCGTCCAGATTGC
This sequence comes from Ophioderma brevispina, assembly GCA_023653785.1. Classification (NCBI taxonomy): domain Eukaryota; kingdom Metazoa; phylum Echinodermata; class Ophiuroidea; order Amphilepidida; family Ophiodermatidae; genus Ophioderma; species Ophioderma brevispina. The sequence goes on along the minus strand of JAMKCH010041113.1, from coordinate 14,899 downwards.
AGATCTCCATGCTCCATAAGATTAACTCGGACCAAGTTGCCATACCGGCACCAAAAGTTTCTTACACCAGTCAGCCGCCCCCACTCGTCGCAACAATAGTCAAGCCTTCTTTACGACCAGAACAAAAAAGAAATGTTACCAAGACTGTTTTTCCAGCAACAATCCGTCATGGAAACATTTTACCTGATCAAAATAGAGACTAGACCATCCACCAAGATCTTCACGGAACAAGTCAGCAACCACTTACGGTTAAAAATTTCAAGATTAAAATCAAGTTTCTCCATGCGCACTCACAACCCTGCGTTTGGCCTTCAGACTTGAGGCGTTGCAGTGCAGAAGTAGTATCGTAAAGTCAAAGGACGAGGCATTATTTAGAACAATGGAATGAAGTCCACTCATAATATGCGTAAATGCAGGAAAAGCTGAATTAATACTTTTATAAGCTTCATATTTAATATCAAACAATAACTATAGAAGCTCATCCATTCAGTTGGTTACTCAACTAAGCAGATATCAAATATGCAAATGAGATGCATATGTAATTCCTTAAGTACAGTGCTATGGGGAAAATAGAGCATTAAATAGCGTAAATGCCGATAAAAGGCTTAGGACTGTTTATCAGCTTCATATTTTAACATCAAAACAATAACTGTTGTAAGATACATCCATTCCAAGTTGGTTACCAACTTTAGAAGATTTCCAATATGCAAATGAGATGCATATTTAATTCCTAAGTACAGTTGAGCTATGGGGAAAATAGCTCATTAAATATGTGTAAATGCCGTAAAAGCTTAATGACTTTTATCAGCTCATATTTAAAATCACAACAATAAACTATGTAAGCTACATTCCATTCAGTTGGTTACCAACTTCAGAAGATTTCACGTGCAAATGAGGAGCATATTAATTTCACTTAAGTACATGGGATATGGGGAGATAGATCAATAAATCAGAGGAGTAAGATTACCAGTTGACACTACTGCGCAAGCGCACATCCATGAAAACAAGCCGGGAGCTAAGTACACGCACACGGAATTGAGTGCGAATTACAATTTCTCAACTTACTCCCGTCGAGTGAAAATCCAGTTTTTCTTGCAAAAACTATTCTTCTAAATTTAATTTAAATATATTAAAAGAGAGGGTAATTAACTGAATACCTGCCAGGAATATTGATGAGTGACTAAACTGTCCAAGTTCTTCCAACGTGTTCAACCTATGAACCGTCACCAGAGTGTGTGAGTGCATAGCGTCGTCAACACGAGCAACTGTGGGAACGATGCGGGCTTTGGTGCTTGTCCTACCCATCGCCTCACACTTCACAAAACCCGCGTGTTGGTTTCACAAAATTAAATCAAAATGCCTTGCTTGTTGATCCACTTAGAACATATAATTGGTTAACGAAATTTTGTAGACAAAACTATTCAGGATAGTATATCCATAGTTTTCATTCCTAAATATCCCAAGCGACATTCACATTCCGATTGACTTTCCGATCAATCGAAATTTTTTTTTTCTGCGATCAGAATCAAAGTGGAAGCACATCCGGGATGAAATTACGTCACTAAATGCTGGAGTCAACCACGTTAAATGGGGGTGGGTAACACTTCAAAATACGATGGATGGATCATTTCGCGATTGCGTTTGAATTTGGGTAGTGGTGTTCAGCTCCCGCAATTTACGCACTGTTGAGCGAATTTTGTACAGACGGTTTTTCTGTCGACAAAAGACAAAAACATGCGGTTTTATTTGTGTTACTTAGGTACTATAGTGTAATAAAAAAATTAAAAATACCCATTTTAAAGTTCAGACTTGCAAATTTTAATATATTTAGAAACAAAAAAAAATCTCACCATCTACCCCATGAATAATGGTCTGCTTCTGCTGTTCATTCATAGATTTTCGCACAGGCAGGGAATTTCGTACGGTGCAGTTTGACCCAATCCCTACTAAACAAGCCTCCAATAAGCCAGCGGCAACAGGGGGAAATTTTTGTTAAAGTTGCTCTGGTTTCCCTGGGAATAGGCAGGAAACCAGGGCCAATTTTCCTCTGAGAACCAAGGCATTTCAAAAAATCAAATACAATAAGTATACGTCACTGATTTAGTTACCTCCAAGGGTCTGTTTATCATTAAAACCTTACGGTTATACAGTAACAATTTAACATTATACATTTGGATACACATTTACTTTACGTAAGCTTTTCCTACCAGGATCACATCTCAGGCCTTAGTTGGACCGTCCAGGGGACGCCTGAATATTTTTGAAACAGGGGGGCAGTTCCTCTTAAGGGTTAAAAATACAGTATTCTTGGTGACTTACAAGCTCCTATCACTACATCCTGCGGACCTATTTATTGGTCACTGGCAAGTCACTAAAGCACCACCTGAGCGGAGGCCTGAATGTTTCTATGAACCAGAACCCCTAACTACTCACAGGTGTAGGTGCAGTAGTACTTTAAAGGCCAGGAAGGTGTACAGTTGGCAGGACCATGGTCACATGGTCCAGTGGACCATTGGTTATCCCTTGAATCTGGATTGTTTGAGACCCTATTATAATTGTTATATGAACACAATGCCAATAAGATTTGTATATGACATGATCTGACACTTGAATGTCCAATCATTAATGGTGGTTTGTTTTAGGGTTTTCAAAGTTGTCTTTCGTTTAGTTTTTAGGAAGTTATAACGCAGTTGAAATGTCCAGGGTCCTATTCTTTTGTACATAATGGACGTTAAAAAAAATTATCCATTGGCCTTATTAAATGTTCTATTGGTCCATTTTCATATATATGTTGCAAAATATAGCATGAGTAATTACGAAGATGAAAAAAAAATATTTTCAAAGTTATTTTCAATAACTATTTATGCATAAGAAAAAAAAGTTTATTAACTAAGTTAAATGAATACTATTTGCAGCCAAAACTTTTAATTGATTACAACTATGTGACACTGCACTGGGTGGAAGGAGTGGGGGTGCTCAACCCCACCCTTTTTTTACCAGCAGCCTCATGGTACCCCACCCTTTTTTACCAAACGGAACCCTTTTACCAAACGGCACCCTTTTACCAGCCGCCTCTTTGGTTACCACCCACCCTTTTAACACTCAGCACACTTTTTCTTCCCACCGGACTCCTGTACACCCGCCTTAATTACCTAACATTTCCAAGCTTCTCCCATTTTGTCGACACAAAAAAAAAAAAAAAAATTACAATCAGATGCTTATTCTTGAAAGAATTGTGAAATTTGATGCAAATGCACCACAAATCTAACTACAACTAAACCAAGGTCAGTGGGCCGTGATGCAATTAATGACAATAAAGTAGTGAATAAATTTTAAAATACTTCCTGTTCACACTTCACCCATAGTGGGCAGTGGGCTTTAACCCCCACCCTTTTTTTTGACCCCCACCCTTTTACCGAGACAACACGTTATACTGAAAATTTCGCACCCCACCCTTTTTACCAATTCACAAAGCAATATTTGTGATACCAGTAATGGTAAACAGCAACATAAAGCTGCCACACAGAAGAATTGCACATGTTCTCTGTTATAATAAAAGTGATCATGATTCTTTTATCGTTATAATTATTTTGTTTGTTGGCCAGATATCCAAATTAGCATACAGAGGTACACAAAATGAAACGTTGAACCAAAGTTGTGTTAATACACAGTCCAGTTGTATGGCGCACTAGTCTATGCGACCCCCGGGAATGGCGCGTCATTTGTCAAATGTGAGGCGGATTTACCTATATACAATGACGCACCCCTGTGTCTCAAATATTGACGCACCTTTGCTTACAATGACGGTACTTCAAATAACTTTGGGACGCACCATTTCTTGATTAATGAAGACATATAACTGTCCTAAGACGCACGGTCCTGTCATGACGAACGCATGAAATGAGTCGAAAAGTGTACGAATGACTCCGGCAGCGCCGGTGGGTAAGCATTATGGGCATCGCGGCACTTTTTGATATCGTACATCGCGGCCTAAAAATAGTGCAATATCGCGCTATTACGATATCATATGCGTAATAAAATTCTTGAACACATAATTCATAGTATATCATGCGTCATTTTTCAAAACGTAGGATCAGCCTATTGGCAGACAGCACGGATTTAGTCAACAACAATCCTGCGAGAGTCAATTAATACTTACTGTTGATGACCTTGCTAAAGCCCTTGATAGCCAGACTTCTATTGACATGGTTATCATGGACTGTAGCAAGGCCTCGACCCACAGGCCCCCACAGGCGATTAATGTACAAACTACGCAACTATGGGCACACGGGAAGAAACTCACACATGGATTGAAAAAAATTTTCTACATGTTAAACGCAAACAGAGAGTGTTGTGGATGGCGAACATTCGCAGTGGGTGCAGGTAGATCGGGACGTGGCCCCAGGGCACCGTCCTCGGCCCATTATTGTTCTTAAACTTACTAAACGACCTCCCTGAAAAACATATAATCAGAGGTTCGTTTATTTGCCGACGACTGCGTAATGTATCGTACCATCCACAATAAACTCTGAGTTCTGCGTTGCAAGAGTGACCTCAACAAGTTGAATCATTGGCAAAAACAACATGGCAGAAGATGCAATTTATGCCCAAAAATGTCAACTTAAAAATATCTCACTCTAGAACTAAAACAGCTCACCAATAAAGCTTGGTCAGTCAGTGCTACAGGAAACAGAACACTCACACTTACCGGGGTATTCATTTAACAAAAGACCTGAAATGGGACACACACGTAAATCATGCTGTTGCCAAAGCCAGAAGTTCTTGGTGTTGTAAGTGAAACATCCATCCATGCCACCACTGATTTGAAGGCTACTGCTTATAATCATTGGTGCGCCCGCACCTAGAATACAGCAGCTGTGTGGGGGGATAATAGTAACCAAGGACTCATACATAAGGTGGAAGCGGTTTTTCTTCAGCGAAAAGCAGCCGCTTTGCCTGTAGAAATTAGAACAGACCAGCAGTGTGACAAACAAAATGCTCCAATCTCTCCAATGGGACTCACTACAAATGCGTCGTCAGATTGCAAGAATCTCAATGCTCCATAAGCTTAATCAGACCAAAGTTGCCATACCGGCACAAACAAGTTTCTTACACCAGTCAGCCGCCCTACTCGTCGCAACAATCGTCAAGACGTTGTAAGACCCGAACAAAAAGAACTGTACCAAGACTCGTTTGTTCCAGCAACAATCCGTCAAGGGAAAACATTACTGATCAAATAGTCACTATACCATCCACCAAAATCTTCAAGGAACAAGTCAGCAACCACTTACGTAAAACAATTTCAAGATTAAATCAATTCTACGCTGCGCACTCACAACCCTGCGGTTTGGCTTTCAGCACTTGAGGCGTTGCAGCGTATTCGTCAAAGTCAAAGGACCGAGCATTTATTTTAGAACAATGGACTAAGTCAGCTTTAATAGCGGTAAATGCAGTGTAAAAGCTGAATAATTACTTGTATCAGCTCATATTTAATATCAAACAATAACTATGTAAGCTACATCCATTCAGTTGGTACCAACTAGAAGATTCAAATATTGGCAAATGAGATGCATATTTAATTTCTTAAGTACACGCGCGCCCTATGGGGAAATAGATCAAAATAGCTGTGTAAATGCCGTACAGCATTAATGACTTTTATCGCTCATATTTTTTAATTCAACCATAACTGTGTAAGCTATCATCCAATTCAGTGTTACCAACTTAGAAGAAGATTTCAATCTGCAAATTATGAGATGCATATTTAAGTCTTAAGTACAGGCCTAGTGGGGAAAATGACTCATTAAATATGCGTAAATGCCGTAAAAGCTTAATGACTTTTATCAGCTCCTATTTAAATCAAAAACAAAACTAGGTAAGCTACATCCATTCAGTTGGTTACCAACTAAGAAGAGATTTCAAACGTGCAAAGAGATGCATATTTAATCCTTAAGTCCGTGCCTATGGGGAGATAGATCAATAAATCAGGTGAGTAAGATTACCATTGACACTACTGCCGCCAGCGCACATCCATGAAAACAAGCCGGGAGCTTCTAAAGTACACGCACACGGAATTGAGTGCGAATTACAATTTCTCAACTTACTCCCGTCGCAGTGAAAATCCAGTTTTTCTTGAAAAACTATTCTAAATTATTTAATATATAACAAAGAGAGGTAAATTAACTGAATACTGCCAGGACATCTTGCTGAGTGACTTAAACTGTCAAGGTCTTCACGTGTTCAACCTGAATACGCTCACAGAGTTGTGAGTGCATAGCGTCGTCAACACGAGCAACTGTGGGAACGATGCAGGCTTTGTGCTGTCCTACCCATCGCCTCACACTTCACAAAACCCGTGTGTTGGTTCACAAAATTAAAATCAAAATTGCGCTGTGATCCACTTAGAAAATTAATTGGTTAAACGAAACTTTTTGTAGACAAAACTATTCAGGATGTATATCCATAGGTTTAATTCCTAACTCCCCCAAGCGACATTCACATTTTCGATGGACTTTCCGAGCACTAGAAATTTTTTTTTCTTTCGATCAGAATTCAAAGAGGAAGCACATCCGGTGATGTGAAAATGATCACTAAAATGCTGGATTAAACACTTTCTAATGGGGGGTGGGTGGTGGGTAAACACTTCAAAATACGATGATGGATCATTTCGCGATTGCGTTTGAATTTGGGTAGTGTGTTCAGCTCCGCAATTTACGCACTGTTGAGCGAAGTTGGTACAGGGTTTCGTAGACAAAAGAGCAAAACGCGGTTTTTATTCTGTGTTCCTTAGGTACCTATAGTGTATTAAAAATAAAACACCATTTTTAAAAGTCAGACTTCAAATTTTAATACTATTTAGAAACAAAAAAAAAAAAATCTCACATCTTACCCAGGTGAAAAATGGTATGATTCTGCTGTTCATGGTCATAGATTTTCGCACAGGCAGGGAATTTCGTAGTTCGTTGACATCCCTACTAACAACGCCTCAAAATAAGCCAGCGCCAACCAGGGGCCAATTTGTTAAAAAGTTGACTCTGGTTCCCTGGAATAGGCACTTGGGAACAGGGGCAATTTCATGAGAACCAAGGGCATTTCAAAAAAAATCAAATACCAATAGTCTACGATACTTGATTTTTTAGTTACCTCAAAGTCCTGTTTATTCATTAACCTTACGGTATACCGTAACAATTTACCATTAATTACCATTTGGAATTACACATTTACTTACGTAAGTTTACTAACATTATCACATCTCAGGCTGACCGTCCAGGGGCCCGCCTTAATATTTTTGAACAGGGGTGCAGTCCTCTTAAAGGGTGTTAAAAATACAGTATTCTTGGTGACTTACAGCATCCTACGCACTTACATTCTGCGGACCTATTATTGGTCACTGGCAAGCTCACTAAAGCACCACTTGAGCGGAGGCCTGAATGTTTATATGAACCAGAACCCCTAACTACTCAGTTTAGGTGTGCAGTTAGGACTTACAGGCAAGTGAGGGTGTTCAGTGTACAGGGCATGGTCACCATGGTCAGTGGACCATTGGTCACTGAATCTGGATTGTTTGAAGACCTATTTTAATTGTATAGGTAAACCAATGCTAATAAGATTTGTCTATGACAATGATCTGACACTTGACAATGTCCAAATCATTAATGGTGGCTTGTTTTAGGCGTTTTTAAAAAGTGCTTTCGTTTAGAAGTTATAAGCAGTTGAAAATGTCCAGAGTCCTATTCTTTTGTACATAATGGACGTTAAAAAAAATTATCATTGTAATTATTACATGTTCTACTTGGCTCAAATTTTCATATATATTGTTGCAAAATATAGCATGATTAATAAGAAATTGGAACTATTTCAAGTATTTTAATAACTATTTATGCATAAGAAAAAAAAAAGTTATGAAACATAAGTAAATGCATTACTATTGAAGCCAAAACTTTTAATTGATTTACAAATGTGCAACCTGCACTGTGTGAGTGGGGTCTTCAACCCCAACCTTTTTACCAGCGCCTCTGGTTACCCACCCTTTTTACCAAACGGCACCCTTTTTACCAAACGGCCCCTTTTTTACCAGAAGCCTCTGGTACCCCACCATTTTTAACACTAAGACCTTTTTATTCCACCCGACTCATGTACCCCGCCGTAATTACCTAAAACATTTCCAAGCTTCTGCCATTTTGTCACACAAGGACAATAGCTGCTTATTTTAAAGAATTTGTGAAATTTTGAAATTTGATGCCAATGCAACCAAATCAGAAACCTAACACGGTCAGGGGCCAGTGTTCCATGAATGACAATAAAGCTAGTGAATAAATTTAAAAAATTACTTTCCTGTTCACATTTTCCCATAGGGGGCAGTGGGGTTACCTCCCACCCTTTTGTTTTGACCCCCACCCTTTTTACCGAGGCCAACCCTTATACTGAAAAAAGTTCGGACCCCCTCCCTTTTTACAATTCACAAGCACTGTTTGTGATTACCAGTAATGGAAACAGCAACATAAAACTCCCATACAGAATTGAACCTGTTCTCTGGATAATCCAAGTGGATAATTATCTTTATCGTAGAATTTATTTTTTTTGTTGGCCAGATATCCAAATTAAGCACCAGAGGTGCACGAAATGAACGTTGAACAAATGTTGTGTTTAATACACAAACCGTCAGTTGTATGGCGCCCTATGCGACCCCCGGGAATTGTGCTTCCATTTGTCCAATGTGAGGCGGAATTACCTATACCATGACGCACCCCTGTGTCCAATATGACGCCCCTTTGCTTACAATGACGTAACTGTTTCAAATACTTTTTTGCCGCCCCATTTCGTTTGATAAGACGAACCATTTAACTGTCCTAATGCCGAACGTCCTGTCATGAAGCGAACGGCAGAACTGATTGAAATTGTTCCGACTGATTCCGGCAAGCGCCGGTAGCATAAATGGGCAAAGCGCGCAACTTTTGATATCGTACAAAAGGTCGCGGCCTAAAAATATTCAATATCTCGATATTTACGATATCATCTGGCTTTAATAAATGTCATTATCTACCTAAATATGACATTATAAACCCTCCAAAACTGACTCTAAACCCTTCTTACTAACCTAAACAAACTTGCCCGGTATAACTCGGCAGAATGTAGATCCTATTTCCCAAATACCCGTGTAAGTTTTGACGAAATTCTGAGCCATATCACTTAATCATCAATGGCGATACTCTTCACTCGATGACCTTTAATCAATGAAATTCGGTCAAAGGTGACCGGTCGTGATCATTACTTCAGCTGTGGGTGTTTAAAAGATTTCGTCCGACGTCAGACGAACGACTTTACTATATTCAAGACTTGACTGTAGAGAAAATCTCCAATCTGCCATATTTAACAATTGGAAAAATGTTTTCAAAAAAAAGACACAGCATAAGACCGACTTTCTTACCGTTTTGTATTTTGATCTGAGAATGTTCATGTCGAGTGTTGTGTGTTTGTAAATTGATCACAAAGTTTCATCATTGGTCAGTGAAATGAGTGAATAAAACCATGATGATATATGAGACAAAATGTTTTCTTGCCTATTTCTCTTGGCCCCCATGTACGTTCATACTTATGTCATTCATCTCGTCTTGGTCGTCCTGTTAAGTCATGTCCGGGGTTTAACTTTCGTGTTGTTGTTTCTTGTTAAAAAAAAAACACACACTCTTGTACTGCTGCTCGATACGTATCTCTCCTTCACACTTGTCAATCGACCAGGCTGTAATGCACGTGGAAGATAAACATTGCGCACAACTACCACACGCAATGATCTTTTGGGTATCAACACGCATTCCTAAATGCCGTTGCCCCTACCATTACCAGGTCCTACAGCTGTTTGGGGATTTCCTTCCCACAATATCACCGAGAAGGCGATTGTAAAACGCTGTATTTTTTATATCAACATCCGATCCATCCACAAAATAACATCTTGAAATGGTTTAATGAGACATATTTAATCATTTACTCAGGGTGTTAGTTTTTGAAATATTAGAAGGATTTGCTTAAAAATAAATCCATTTGCAAAGAGCAAAGTAACACTCCCTAGATTTTACCGGAGTATGGTACGTAAAGTAGTTATCAAAATACCTTTTACAAGAGGTACGCGCGCTGTCCTCCCTGAAGGGGCGGGGCTTAGCAGTAGATCGCAAGATCGCATTTATCCGCGCATTACGCTTAAAGTACGCTTATCTTTGAAAGGGTCTTTTGACAAAGATATATAATAACCTCATGGTATAATGGATAATTACGCACACGCGAATCGTCATACTTGGAAAATTATGAATGCTAGTAATATTCCAACAGTAGCAATGAAATCCATCTCCTTGACGTATATTTTTAAAATATCATAACACCGGCAAGGGCAGGGCATGGGCAAGCGAATCGATACCCACGCAATAGCGTATTTAATTGCCAATAGTGAACTATGTTAATACCACAAGATGGAATCTTATCAAGATAATTACATTTTATAATCGAACAGTACCCAATGAGTTCTGTCATCACAATATTTTCTGTCACATTTTCCCTTCAATTAAGCTAACCTTACAGCTCCCCCCCCCTCCAACTCTTCTCCTTTTTCTTGCCATCCAGGCTTCCGAGTTAACCCATTTTTTTTCATGGAAAGTCCCTCAGGCCCCCCGGCACCTTGGTACCGTGGGCTGCACCTTAGATTATGAGCACTTAAGGACCGGCCAGGGCCAGTGATGAATTCGGGTCAGCGTGTCACACAGAACAGTACAATGGTAAATGTGTACTGTCCATCATGTTCGATCGATATCTTGGTACGTGTTCATGGTATGGGCTGTGGGGCCTGACATCGTGGTTAATTAATTTGCTGGTACATTTGGACGAATCATGGATGGGATCAATCGTCCTTCCTCCAATGAAGATGATGGAACATTGCCCTAAAGGTGAAATGACTTATCGTTACACTGTAGATTTTACACACATGTAATAAATGTGAATATAGATAGATTTTACTGTTTTAATCTGATCAGAAATCTTGGAATGAATATGATATTTTAATAGCCATAGAGATATTACTCAGAATTATCGTCATTCATATCGTCGGACCTGACGAAATATCACATCACACGATTTGAAAAAATTATCGCACTATTATCGCCACCGCCGCGATTATCGCACACCCTTGGGTATTTTTTTTTCCTGTTCATCGTATTGAAATGGAAGCCGGAAGGACGGGCATTTCGAACCCAGTAAAATGACCTTTGTACGCACACAGTATTTCTCAATGTTGTGACGGACCAAAGGCTTCATGACGGTACCTCCTTGCTTCAAGAATTTGTTGTTAAATGACCCACCCATGACGCACGCTTTCCGGGGGGTCCGCATAGTGGCGCCATACAACTGACCGGTGTATAACTGATCCAACACCATGTCAAAATCAGGTAGGGCTAGCCTAGCCATTCGAGCTCAAGGCTCGGTCTTAGACGGCATGACTGGGCATGTACGCATTACGCAATTTGGTACAGACGTGATCAGTCCCAATTCAAGAAGGTCTTTCAGACCCACTATCAGCATTTTCTTCTCCTCATCTCATCTGCCAACTCCCTCAATTCTCTGCATCAGAATCTGAATCTTCTGCTTCTTCTCCAAATATCACCATCCCACCTCCCGTTGTTTTTGACGGGCGCCGTCATTTTAGACTGAGACCTTGCTAACAATCATCGGACAGAGTTTCCGACTGGCAATCATTTACGTACGGAGCTATTTTTCATTCACAAAACCAGGGAATACCCAAGTTATTTTAGTAATAACGTTTTAATACCATCACCAATAAAACCTGATATAAAACTGAATGCTGATTGGAGCTGCCTGCCCATGAGATATGTAACATTGCCTTCAATGAGCTCTCCTGTGAGGCTGTTAGCACATCGAGCGAGCTGGCCAGGGAAGCGATACACACATTTATGCGAGCAAAGGCGAAGGAAGTGTTAATAGTATTACATTTCAATTGTTTCCAGGAATTTTTACGGCCACCCTTATATTTCATCTCCAATTCATCTCATCCACGCTTTAACAAGTCCACCCTTTTTATTGGAAAAATGTCAGCCCCCCACCCTTTAGAGCCGTTGTCAAGATTTTGAACCCCCCCACCATATAATGAGATGGACTGCCCCCTAATGTTCACTATGTTCACTGAGTATCCCAACATTTACACTGTGACTTTATTTAAAACCCATACCTTTTTTACTGAAAACACCTTGTACCAGAAGTTGCAAACCCACCCTTGTGTTGAGTCGCCCATGCCAATGTAGCACCCAAGTCACCACACAGTGGTCGAATTCGTCTACTCTACCTCTCCAGAGCAGCGCATTTGTAGTATTGCGCCCGTGCACTAACTTTAGATAAGGGTCAGACTGCATGCATTTTGTAACCGGAAATCAGAAAATATGGATAAAAGGCTTGAAAATGTGCCCAAAACTTTTCTGTGAATGCATTCTGAACTGAACGGTACGTTAAAATGTTCTAAACGTAGCGTTTCCATTCAAAATTCTACCCAACCCCCGTCAATTTGACAAACCATGTTTGTCATTTTGTCTTGACCCGGAACTCGTGTCTACAAAATAGGCGGGGCTATGTCAATAATGTTGTCAATAATGTAATACGTGCCCTGATTGTTAGTTATCATAATTATATAAATTTCTGTGCGTTGATTGATGTCCGATAACAGGTTGTTCAGGCTTTTATCTAACAATTGTAGGTACGTAGTTTAAATGTTTTTGTATCATAAAGCGACAACGTTTTTTTTTAATTACGATTTACTACTCCTTTCTAGCACTGCAGAGCAAGCGTTTCATTGCAATTAAGTGTAATCGGCAAATTCCGTTCTTTTCCCGACACCGATTCAGAACCGAGTACTCAATTATAATGGTCATTCAGATTTATAAGTACCCCCCCTATCGCTCCAGTACACCATGATGACGTCATAACACTTCATTTTATTCTCCAGTAAAAGGGTTAATGAAAAATATTACTACTATCATCTCATCTTGAGACGGGCACCGGAACGCGGAAGCCAAAAATACACCACTGGCATACTCAAAGACAAGGTTGAATGATACCACTATCAATCGCAATTAATAAATAATCATCACGGGACAATTTTTAAAAGGGTTTCCTGTTTGAATTAGTCGCTCACCGGTCGCATTTTTTAACAAACAACATGTAAATTTTGCAAAAACCTGGCTCCTATTTTTTTTTTTTTCCTTTTGTTCGTCGCCGTTCCAGTCCGCATTGTCAAGGCTTTACTGCGCAAATTTGGCGCCCTTAGCGCCCGTTATTTTTGAGGCTCTGGATTGCTTAATCCAACACCCTCCTGTGGAGATATCTACCCCAAAAAAAAAGGTTTTTGTCCGAGCGCTCCTTCTTTTGAACATAAATTATTAAATGCCGGCCTTTTTTTACGAAGGGTTCTTCTTGTATTTTTTTTGTGCAGGTTGTGTAAATTGCTTCGAAGAGAAGTCTCTCTAGTACCATTTCCTGTCTATTTACAATCATTGCATTTCGTGTTGTGTTGCACCTGTCACTCATCCTGCACGCGATCGATGTGTGTGCCGTATTTTCATGGACTAGTCAGAACGTGGTAGCCAAGAAATACAAATTTTGTTTAGTAGCCGTCGTCATTGTTTTAATTCAACGCCCCCGGTGCGTTTTATTAGAGGATATACGGTAAATCATACAGCTTTTAGATTTCTTTGCTGATTTTTGTTTCATACCGAGACACCAAATTTTGAAAGATTTTTGAGTTCCCATTGCCATAGGCAAGTACACGCTGTTTACAGTTACAATATCGGGAATCCATCTTTTGTTTTCCCCACTTTTTCGATCCCATCATGTATTGCGGTAGAGCGCCCTCTGTTGATATTTCGCTATCTACGATAAACCTTATGCAAGTGAAGTGGCGATCACGAAAATACAACTTTTTAAAATCGCGCTATTATTGAGGCTATTTCAATGTGGTTCCAACTTCATGATAAACTCAGAAGAGGATGAATTCAGAGATATCAAAATAATACTAGTGAGGCAACCCCCACTGTCCCCTGCTTTTTTTTTTGCATTTTAACCTATACTGGGACCGTGGGGCTACTTCATGTAAATAATAAAAAATAAGGAGTCGTGCGCTCGTGGCACAAGTGCGCCCGAATTGGTCGAATTACTTACTTTAATAAAACTACTTTATTTAAACAACCCCTGGCACAAAGCGATGAGATATGTACCTAGGCTTAGAGTGTTTCTAATAAAATCCATTCATTTTGAAGAATAAATTTTGATTCCTGTTAAAAATCCAGAAATTAATTCCCCCGCTAATGATACATCATTTCCGCCTTCTGGCAGTGAGGGCCTGGGATTCCACCCAATAATGACGTCGTGCTAAACTCATGTGAATGCGCAATAAAGGGGGAATTTGCACTCCTTGAATTTTTGATACGAATTTCTCCCAACTCGTGAGCAGCAGTAAGACATGTGAAAGTAAATACCAGCCAGCTACAGAGAACACCACATAAATTGACAAAATACATTTAGTTGGGCATAAAACAACTCAAACGCCAAATTCCAATAAGTACTTAAGACATGTAAGAAAGAATGTGATGCAGGTGACCCTTAGTTACAGTAACAGGTAAAAAAAAAAATACCCATTCGCATCAATGATTTTGTCCCTTTTCCGTGAACTCAGCGAATTCAACGTTACAGAAGGATAACTTATCTAACTTTCTTTACGTACCCTCATATCTACAATCCTGCAAACATGGTGTGGTCTTATAGTTTCCTATGAGTAGTTTGATGTCAATGATCATTTTTTTTTTTTTTTTTGGTGTGGTTTGTGTAATTGCTTCGGATGAAAAGTCCTATAACAATT